>WUAW01006471.1:11803-22331 GCA_017165845.1 Thaumetopoea pityocampa | reverse complement strand
ATACAGATAAGACAGGTCTTATCGCTCACCACCGATATGTAACACGGTAGACTAATAATACAGATAAGACAGGTCTTATCGCTACACCGCCGATATGTAACACGGTAGACTAATATTAAAATGACTATCTTCATAAGAAATTTTTAATAAAACGAAAATGGATTGTCTATAAATTTCAGTATATTAATTTTTTACTCGCCTAAACGTAATGATAACTCAATCATTATAATTTATTAGAAATTGAAGGACGGTATTAAATTTGTTTGAAATTTGAAATATTAGGATTGATTTCACAGCGGGAATCGAGGGTTAGAGGTGGGTAGGTACCTACGTCCATTACGGACGCATGCTCTCTCAACTCCAAGGTCAGGCACAAGGGCTAGAGACGGATGTCATGTGGTTTTTTAGTAGAAGCAAGCCCCACATAACGCTTTTGTCGTGCCCTCAGTATCATATATCATTGTTAATAATTCAGGTTACAGTCAGTGACCGAAATAGCTGCAAGAATTCTTTTCTTGCAGCTATTTCGGAAACTTAGTAGCGAAGAAACTTCAAGTATTTACAAAATAATTTGTGGTAAACTATGTCGGTGCACATTTAATTTACCTATGTAATAGTAGTATAAATAAATAAATATGTTTATATTTATTTATTACTACTATTGAATTGTACCACTGTTTGTTTATCTGAATAAAAAAAATATATCTCTCTATACTACAGACAAATCAGCTTGGAGACATTTTTACGTTTACAGTAGTGTTTTGACGCACAGTGACTAAACCGGAATAAACCAGTTTGCGCTAGCTACCACGTGCCGCAAACTCTCGCATCAGTCGTTTAAAAGTACCCTATAGTAATTACATTTAATAAGTACCTAACTATGTAAATAAAAAATATAAAAAATATTTGTATATTTACTTGGTGACCGGAGACTACTACACATATAAAAACATTTCCAAGCTGATTCGACTGTAGTAGATTGACGAAGTCTATAATAGTTTAAAAACTCGCCAATAATATCAAGATAACTGATACCTGTATCAATCACTACGACTATATTCTGAGGTCAAAATAATACCTCAGAGGTCACTAAAATGCTAAGTTTGCGTCTAGAGGAACTTAACAAAGCGTAAAGATTGAACGGAGAGATACTAACTGAGGTAATGGGCATACTGGAGGATTATGTAACTACCTACTATGAAATTTATAAGCGTTTGCTTACATTACGTAACGACTGACCATAACGAGAAGTGATATTTTTTAAAGGCACGGTAATACATATATATAACATGCCACAGTTATGCGTTACGTGTGCAGAATGACACTAATCAAATGTTTCAACAATATATCTGTTCGCTAATGTTCGCTTTATTGAAGTAGCCGATGATCTGATGAAGTTCCACTTCTTACACGTAAGAAGTGGTACTTCTTCACTACACTTATATTTTACTAGCCTTAGCCCGCGGCTGCGCCCGTGTTCATGTCGGTTTTGCCGCCACATGGGAAATTCCGAAACAATCATAGATTTATATGAAAAACCTAGGGATTCTTTTACTTGAGCTCTCGTACCTTAACGGTGACTACTAAAACAAGGATCGAGCTGTATCTATAATTCTACCGGACCGATTTTAATGAAACATCCCGCAGTATTTCACTACTTAAGACTGTAACAGTTTGATCAATATCTACCTGCTGGTTTTTGCGTGAAGCTCGAACAAACAAACAAACAAACATCGACGGATTCGATTTCAGAAGCCCTTAATTAGTCGATCTGAGTAGGTTTTTTTAAATGTCTTTGATTTTACAAAATTTGACATTTAACAATTATGTAAGAGTATAGATATGACGCCATTACTTATGAACACTTATTTTGCTGTGGCGTGCCGTCGTAATAACAGCGCGACCCTTAGGATTACCCTGTGGATGCTGTGAGAACCATCTGAGTGATATATCAGGACAACGAGCAGCATAGTTATCCTGTTATTCAATCGAAATTTACTGCAATCTCAAAGATGCTTGCTAAACGTAACGGAAATTATGATAAATCCCTCTTGACTCGACTTTGATGTATCTTATCGCTAGAATTAGATTATTGCGAGTGGCAGTCGAGAATAGGGTAACAAGTCCTATTTTATCGCCGAGAAAGCTCAAAAGGACGAAGCGTAGAGAGGCATCGAAAAATTAGATGTAAAACAATACATACTACTTTCCCAGATACGGGTAAAGATAATAAAAGTAAGTTCACAAAATACTCGTCATCATCAGGCATTGAAAAGTCAGCCCTCTTCCATTTTACGTAGGTGATTCACGGTTAGCAGAAACCTTAATAAATAAGTATTTCTTAAATTGCAAGACAATGCAATTTAAGAAATGCTGATTTAAAAAAAGAAATACTGATGAAAAAGGTAATTGGTAGTAACCAATTATCCTTTTAACATACGAGAAATGTTACCTAACATACCCGCGCTTCGTGTGGAAAGCAATTCGTGCGCTGGCAATACCTTAACGAGTAGAAACACCTATCGCATTCTGTTACCCCACTGACAAGAACACTACGCGTAAGTAGTGTTCGCATGATATAATAATAATAATATTCTAGAGACTTTCACACACACACACACACACATTCATCTAGTTCCAAACTAGGATTCCCTGTATTTTGGGTACTAGACAACGATATACATATTTGTATAGATAAATATTACACATACATAGATAAATACTTCCATGACTCTGATAGAAATATTTGTGCTCATCACACAAAGTTTGTCCCTACCAGGTTTCGAGCCCCGAATTATTGGCACAGAAAGCAAGCACAAAAGCCTGCTCTACCAGTCAGTCGTCATACACTGAAACTTGGCGCACTCCTCTTATCTCGATGCTCAATCATCTCATTTTTCGGTCACAGAAAAAAGATTATTTATAACATACTCACTGGCAAAAAACAAAATCAGTAACATTCGTCTGGTGCGGTGGCTGTCATAAAAGGTATCCATCTAACTTTATTAATGTGTAAAAGTGTGGCAAGAGTGGCAGTATCGAAAAAGGGAAGACCTTCCGATCAGACGGGTGTTGTCTGGCGCGGCCTGCCACTGGACTAACAGTTAATGTCAAACGTTGTACATACGCTAAGTTGCCCTCGCAATTCGTTATCGTAATTCAGAATTCTATATCAATGTCATCACTCAAAACCTGCGCCATCTGTTGAGGATATATGGTACTATGTAGCGAAGTAGATCGCTACACATGCTTTTCTCCGCATCCAAAAAATAATTGGTCATAATTCCAAATTCCTAGAAGATCCGAATACTATTAAAGCACCCTTTACTTAAGCTTTATAGTGACTCACAGTAGAACTAGAGATTATGTTTTAGATCTCAGACTTCACTAACATTAGTGTTAACTGACCTAGACAAAACTTACTCAGAGCTAGTAAATACATGCTCAACTCTGACCTTTTGTTAGAAATTTGTATAGAGTGACAAAATTGTCAATATTCGGAAGACACTGCAAAGTTACAAAAATAGAAACAGTTATTATAAACGTATGGTGAAGAATTTTATTTTCATTCTCTGTCTCCTGGTTTCCATATCCTCAACTTGAAGTATATGACATCATTAAGTTTCTGGAGAAGCATGTTCAAAAGTGAATCTGGAATCTCGTCTAGATGAGATTCGAGATGAGATAAAAGATGAGATTCGCTAAAATCTCCATACTTGACAGACGTGAAAGATGTAGCGATTATTATACTCTATTATCAAATTGTCTGTTATCTACTATCTGCTATACAGGTATCACGGTATAAAATAAAAACATAGGACTACACAAAATCCCCACTGGATGCGTTGCATTTACGCAACTCATTTCGTAAGCCAACTTAAGCTGTGATATCCAAAATGATCTGCGTCGTTCGATTCCCTCGATGAAGGTCAAATAAATATAATACTTCGGACATATAGAGTGTTTTAATGAATATTCGATAATGAAAAATAAAATTGCTGCCACGCATCATCAGTGATCAGCTCTAAGGAGTAAATACTACTACCAACAAATAAAAGCGCTTTAAGCGCTTTTGTGTTCCGCTTAATTAGTAGAATACCTACATAATCATATGAACAAATTATAACAAGAAAAATCAGCGGAGTATTATCGCATCTAAATGAATTGAAACACTAGATCATCATCATCATCATATCAACCCACATATGTCCACTGCTAGACATAGGCCTCCTCTGATTACTGTCATACCGAGCAGTTTTGAGCCACCTGCATCCACCGATTACCCGCGACTTTTACATAGTCATCGGCCCACCTAGTCCTAAGTGAACACAAGATAGATCAATTTGTATCGAATCATTTACATATATATACTCATAGCCGTCAACACCATAGATCTTTACCATTTAGTGAGCTACAAACCCATTTGAATTACATTCATAACAATTTTCAGGAAACAATTCCATTCTACTTAATATATCCGAACACGACCAAAAAACATTGTCGCTATATTTTCTGTTAAAGTTCAAAAGCCACTTCAACGCATGTCAGGATATTGGACTTAAGTACCATTGACATACGAAGGTCGTTGTTAAGAATTATGCATCCTGTGCTCAATACATAGCAAATAAGAGGTGCAAAGTACCTATTTCAAAATTATCACAATGCCTTAAGAACAAGCTATTTAATATAAAGTATATAATAATGTGCGTAGCCAGTGATGACTTACGAATTTAAAACATCACCACTGACTATAGGTCTTATAAAAAAGCCGCAGTTAACCAGCGGGCAATGGAAAATATTATATTCGATGTTTCTCTGGGAGATAGAATCCAAAATGAACATATCCGAATGAGTCATCGACGTAAAAGTTTACGCAAATTGTTGAAATAATGAATCCATATCGGAAAGCTTCGTATGGTTTGATCTCAACTATGTCGGCCGAAATTCAGACAAAAAGACAGAAGATAGAAACAAATGGAAACTTCTTTCTGTACTATTTAGAAATAAAGGCAGCGGTTAAAAAGAAAATAAAAAGAAATTCAGAAAGGGAGAAAAAAAAATATTAAAATACATACATACACTCACGCCGATATTCCATAAGGGTAGGCAGAGTAAGGGTAGGCAGAGACCATACTACATACATACATACAGTTACGATTATTTCCCATTGGGGTAAGCAGAGACCACTTCTTTTCACCTGCTACGATCGTTCAATGTAGCAGAGTGGCTATCCGCACCCCACATTTCATCACCGCGGACAACGAGACGTGTCGGGTGGCGAACCGCGACGCCGCCATTTTATAAGGTTAAAAATGTTAAAGTTAAAGGAAAGGAAAAAGGATGAGGTAGGAAAGGTGTATTGAGCAAGGAATATGGAATTTTGGAATAGGATATAATATACTATCTCGGAAGGAGTAGGAAGAGACAGTAGTAGCTCGGGCGGCCGGGTTCGTTTACCCATTACTTAAGTCTATTTGCCGGACAGGCCAAAGGAAATGGTACTCCCTGACCATTTATTAAATTCCATTTATTAAAATGTCTTGTGCAATTTAAATTCATATTTAAATTTAACAGTTTTTAACTGCATAGTTAAACAAATTTCAACCGTACAAAACGAAACACGCAGAGCTTCCGACAGAACAGCACATAATGGGAGGGCCAGCAGTGCGAGCTGATACATGAGAAACGTTAACGACAGTTTTAAATATATTTAAAAACACCAGCAATTTAATCGAGTGATGTTCAAGCGAGTTTATTAATCACGTTGGGACCAGAAGGCTGGTACGCTACATATTTTACTTTTAAATTCACAAAAAACACGATCGTGACGACTAAAATTTTTAATTAAAACATTTTGTTGAATTTTTTCTACAAAAACTTAATATAACAATGGTCTAGTCATTGTTATATTAAGTTTTTTTTATATTAAATTATTACAATAAGATCGTCGTTAAATAAATACGTAACCGTCTTGAGACTATTATCAATTATATATACTACTAGTTTTAAATCATAGATTTATATAAGAAACCAAAGAACCACTTTTACTTGACCTCTCGTACCTTAACGGCGGCTACTAAAACAGGGATCAAGGTGTATCGCAATCCTATTGGACTGATTTTGATGAAACATGCCGCAGTATTTAAGACGGAATAGTACCTTTAAGACTGTAACAGTTTAACCAAAATCTACCTGCTAGTTTTTGCGTGAAACCCAAACAAACAAACAAACATCGACGAATATGATTTCAGAAGCTCTTAATTAGTCGATCTGGGTAGTTTGTTTTTGATTTTTGAAAATTTGACATTTAACAATTTTAAAATAGTATAGATAAGATAATCTGATTAAGGATCGGATGCAGATAAGAACTCTGGAATCTTTTGTCTGTGACAAATGTCTGAGAACGGACGAGTTAAAATTGAATTAGTAAATTAAATTTAGCAAAGCAAATGAGAAGTCGAATGAGAAGAATTAGCAAATTAAAAAAGAAAAATAAAAAAAATCAATAAAGGCAACACGAATCACCAGGTCACTCGAAATCACCAGTCGAAGCTACATTCATCGCAAAGCCGGGGCGGCTGTGGTGACACATCCTTGTCCCTTCATTCAACTTCGTAATTTGATCTCCCTATTTTAACTCCTTATTTTGTTTTAAAGGGTAATTAATGTAACGGAAGAAAAAAATGTGGGATGTGCAAGCAGAATTCGAGACAGGAAGGGGCTGCACTGATCAAATCTTTATGGTACATGTCAGAAAAACACTTGGCCGTCACAGACCTTGAGGAGGTTCATGATCGAGTGTAGGGGAATGAATTGTGGTTAACCCTGATATCACATGAGGCTTACGGTCACCTGGTGCGAGCCGTGAAATATTTTTGCGAGAACTCAAAGTTCTGTATCAAAGTCAATAGGGGGTATAATGATTAATTTATCATAAATGTAATAAATGAGATATAAATACAAAAGGAAAAGTATGAAAATATAAGTAAATCGAAAGTAATGGTAATCGAAAGAGAGAAAATCGTTACAAGATTTGTTATAGACGATACTAAAATAGATCAAGTAAATGAGTTTGTGTACTTATGTATTATGATCTTAAAAAATGGAACGCGTGATACTTATATCGAAAGAAGATTGACTAGAGAGTGCACACCATAATACGTCAGTCTCACAAAGGCTTGACTGACTATCCATAATGATGAGTTTGACACCTAAACCTATGTACGGCAGTAAATCGTAAATATGGCAAAAGGAGAACGAAAGTCGTGTGAATACGGTTCCTCGGAGTATCTGTGGAATCACCCTGTCTGACCAATTGATGGATAACGTGATAAAAGGTCAATGTAGGTAGAAAAATGACCTAATAACAAGGATCGAGAAAGAAATGCGCAATGGTCTGGTCACTTAGAAAGGATAAGTTAATATTAAGAATCGAGATTCGGTTGACAAAACGAATATACCGGGCAAATGTGGGAGAAAGTATCGGTAATGAGCGCCCAAGAAAAGTTTACTATGAGCAAATGAACAACTTGTTTCATAAAGGTCAAGTTCGTAGCAACGTTTATCCACAAAAGTCTATGAAAGATGTATGAATGTACATGAGGCGAAGGACGTGTGTTAGGATCGTAGCATGTAGTAAACTGTAGTCGCTGCATCCTCCCGTGGAACACCGACGTAAGTGTATGTATGTGTTATAATCACTTTAACGGACTCCTTAATTTTACCCCTTTATTTTGCCTCAGACGACCTTGCCTTGAGTTAAAGTTTTCCTTTGCTTATTTGAGAATTAAAATTTGTTTTCTTTAAAAAATACAGCTCTTGTTCTAAGGAAGGATGTTATTAACATTCCCAGGAGTGTTGTATTGCGAGAAATTTCTTTATCATCATCATCATCAGTAGGCCGTGGAACTCCACAGCTGGACAATGACCTCCTTCTTAAAGAGAGGGGATTCACCATAAACTCCACCCTTGGCAGTCGTCTTGAAGATCCCAGTAGATTTTGATTGAATAACAAAATAACGCTGCAGGCCATTATCCTGGTATATCTCATAGGACCTTGCCAACATAGAATTGCAGACATAAAAACAAATTGAATGTACCGGGCAAAACATCTCTAACACATTTTTCTGTTTCATTTTATAAAATGAATCCATAACGATATAGGATGATGACAAAATGACTATGAAACAGTATGTAAATACATATATTGCCAAATAACCCTACCCTCCGCTTATGCAAAATTATTTTTTATTGCGTAATGTAAATTTAAAGTACGATCATACTACAGAGGACTTCCAATTACTTTTTTATACCATTCGACGTATAAAAGTAACTTTTGAAACATATTTTCAGCCGTCCGATATTCACACCACCCTCAAAATCTAATAACTCTTGAATTAAACTTGGTAACAATAACGATTTAACCCAAAAGTTTATCAATGGTCAGTAGGTACCGCAAATACGTGTGGTTTTGATTAATCGTGTAGTATTAAAATTGCAATTCGTTGCTTATCTGTACAATTATAAAATTGTTAAATGTTAAACTTTGTAAAAAAAAACTACTCAAATCCATCGATATTTGTATTTGTTTGTTTATTTGTTTGTTTTTTCGGGCTTTACGCAAAAACCAGCTGATAGATTATGATCAAACTGTTATAGTCTTAAAGGTTCCGACTTAAATACTGCGGCATGTTTCACCAAAATCAGCCCAGTAGAATTGAAGATACAATTTGATCCCTGTTTTAGAAGCCGCCGCTAAGGTACGAGAACTCAGCTGGACTAAGGCTTTTTACGAGTATGTAAATCTATGACTGTTTCGGGATATTCCATATAGCGAAAAACCGACATTCCGGAGGGCGGAGCCGCGGGCAAAAGCTAGTTATCAGATAAAATA
The DNA here is from genome assembly GCA_017165845.1 of Thaumetopoea pityocampa. NCBI lineage: Eukaryota > Metazoa > Arthropoda > Insecta > Lepidoptera > Notodontidae > Thaumetopoea > Thaumetopoea pityocampa. The sequence continues at coordinate 13,438 of WUAW01006471.1, read as the reverse complement.
TTATACAGAAAATATTAAGCAGTAAACAAAATTATTTTCAAATAATTTGAAACAAAAATCAGACTTATTTGGCGGGCATTTACTCTATACAATAAAACATTGATAGTCAAACTAGTTTACATCGACCAGGTGTCAATGATGACATCACTGCAGTTATAAAATTTGAATCTTTCAAGCACAGCAGCATTATAACAGCTATCAAAATCACATTTAACCTTGATAAATTTGGAAAAATCAATATTTGCTAAGCAAGGGGTCTGTCCTAAACCAAAAGAAATTATTATAAGTGGTCTTCGAAACGGAAAAGTTTGAGGACCTTTATAATAAAACAACATCCCAAACAAACTTTGACAGGCGAGAAATATTTTAGGTTTTATTGTGACAGATACATGAGGAATGCAACTCATGAACGAACTGACGTTTGAAGTGTGTTACTTTTGACGTTTGAAAGACGTACGTGACGTCTATCGTCATGCATATCAACGTTGCCAAAACGTAACATTTTTTTTTAATTTTTAACCCTACCGTGCTTCATAGACCCGAATTTTTTCAAAATAGGATTTTTTGGTAGAAGGTCTGTGAAAATATTTGACGTGTCGCTTTTCTCTAGAAAATATTACTTTTTCGGATATAGCCTATAGCCAGATTTTTTTTTATTGCTTTTGACTAGAGCACAATCTCGTATACACCTAATCATTCTGAAGATGCCTCATTGCTAGGCAAAATAATGAAATAGCCGCAGGATTTTATTGTTGTTATTGTATATATGTCCTTCTGTATTAAAATCATTTTTGTATAGTGAAAATCTGAGTGTACTGAGAATCAATGGGAATAATTAAGCCATATATATTAAAATAAAGTGAAAATATTTTAAGTCAGCTAATGATCGTGCTGCAAATAATTTATATTTATACAAATTATCACATAATTTATCAATAAAATTATCACATAAATTATTCTCACAGGATACAGTATTGTACATATCTTTTCTACGAATATCTTGTAACAGAAATTTATAATCAATATAATTTTATATCCATATATTTGACATCAATCTTCACAGGAGATGCGGACATCAACCAGTAAAAATGAAACAAATAAATTTAGTAAGAAAAGTTTAGACCCCTAGAAAATACACAATAGCAATATATCAAATGCTAGTCCAATTTTCGTAGTAAAATCGGCCATCGCTTCCCAACCTTTGAACAGTTCCCACATTCACAATTAAATATTCCTATGTAGTAATTCGGAGTACTCTGAAGAAAGGAAACGATAAATAAACCTGTCTGGACTGTGAAAACAAACTATCAGAGAATTTGAAGTAAAAATGATCGACACAAGCCTCCCACTTTTAAGTGGGGATTTGCGAAAAAATGCACATCCTCTTCGAGGAGATTGATAATTTTTCCTAATTGTATCACTATAATTAATAATATATAGCGTCATTCCATCTTTGATCCTAATTGTATCACTATAATTAATAATATATAGCGTCATTCCATTTGACGGGCCTCGTGGCGTGTCGGTAGTGATGCCTACTGCCATTCACGAGGTCGCGGGTTCTATCCCCGCACAGGACAATTATTTGTGTGATGAACACAGATATTTGTACTGCGTCTGGGTGTTTTCTATGTA
>WUAW01006470.1:61527-71620 GCA_017165845.1 Thaumetopoea pityocampa | reverse complement strand
AATGTTGTTTTATTTTTTTGGTTGCAAGCAACTAGGGTGTAAATAATAACCTTATATTAAAACATCAGTTAATTAGTATAATTGAAGATACAGCTTGATCACTGTTTTAGCAGCCGACGTTAAGGTACGAGAGGTCAAGTAAAAGTAGTCTTTGGCTACTGTATAAATCTATTATTGTTTCGGGATTTCTCATGTAGTGGTAAACCGATATTCATGCGGGCGGAGCCGCGGGCGAAACTAGTATTTTATATATCATCAAAAGTGTAAACTTTTATCATTATGCGTGGTATTGGCAGCGAGGACAAAATTAAATTATTCTTCTGATGACCATTTAATTATATATGTGTCTAGTTTAATACTGTCCCGCTGGGATTAATTTTATAAAATTATTATTTGATGAAATTTTATATAATTGTTCTAGTTTAAATAAATACAACTCACAAGTCCATCATAATTTGACGACTTATCGGCACAGTAGCTAGGACCCCGTTTTTTATGCCCATGAGTCCCTGGTTCGAATCTTGGTAGGTTCAAGCTTGGTGTGATGATTTGTACGTATATTTGTATGTTGAAGTCATGGACGTATTTATCTATATAAGTATGTATATTGTTGTTCTAGTAACCAAGATACAAGGAATCGTAGTTTGGGTTGGGTTTTGGAATATCTGTAAAAGTGTCTAAGAATGAAAAATAATTAAGTACATTAAACTGTGTTTCCACTGACAAATTTGTGCCTAAATTTTGTAAACGTACAGTTGCCAAATGGCGATGGCAGAAGCATTCAAGTGCTCTAAAAAAAAGATTTTGGTATTTTTGATTTTTTTTTAAATAAAGATTTTGTTATGTAGGTACGAAAAAAATAATTCTTTCATGCACTAACATTAAGTTCATTCCCACATTTAAGGAATATCAAGTAATTCATTTCTTACACTACAAGTCTAATTGCGGTAACTTGGATTATGGTTTAAAGCCAAATAAAACTTTTCAAGACAAAATATATCTCAAAAACGTATACTAAGCTTTTGCGTGAAAATTAACCCGTAAAAATTAAATAACTACGTCAGAGAAGGCTATATAGACTTGGATCCCTTTGTCTTCCCTTTAAAAGAGAAAATTAAAAAAATAATGCGCTTACTCCATCGCTAAAACGAATGGTGGACGTGTGATGTGAGGAAAACGCGTTAGGAACTATAAAAATTAATTGTTGAATAATTTAGTTGAGATTTCTCTTGGAAATTGAATAATGGAGTCTGACTCAGCTTTCTTACATTCCTTTACATTCCGCAGCCACTGCTATTGCGCCACTAATTGTTCTGAGTAAACCCGAAAATAGTTATAAGGTGTAGAAATGCCCTCGAGAAAATTTAGAAGAAGATTACTGGGTAAGTTTAGAGATCAATGAAAAATATATCGGAGTTGGTGCACTCTTAACAAAAAAAAAACAATCGGAGTGCAAAGGGTTAATAACGTTTCGTAATTATTTTGATTCCGTCTTCGAATCCGCTTTCGAATGATCATGAATAACAATGCGGGCCAGTAGATTTTTTAGGAGCGAATGTCTTATCATACCCAACACAAATGTTGATATTAAGAAGTTAAGTTAAACTTAGGTTACTTCGCATACAACTTATCCGAGTCATGCGAAACTGGCTGAACTATTTCATATAACATAAATTCTTTCAAGCTTATTAGTCCATAAATTAAAATGCATTTGTGTTTAAGTTCAAAATATTCTCTACTTGAAACATCATTATAACCATCAAGCCATCTATTTATCACTGATTTTTATTTATGCAATTTTTATTTTATGTATTTTATCATAATCGTAAACAATATTAAAATATTGGAATAAAACTGACATTAACATAGCAAACTGACTGTATTTTTTCAAGGCAATAGACCTGCGGAATTTTGCTTGGTCAAAGTGGTATTCGTCGAATTGACTTCTAAACTCCCAAGAAGAAATAAAATATGATATACCATTATTTTATTGTTAACTTAAAGAAAAATAAACTTAAATATTATAATATATAACTTAAAAAATATAGACACTCGACACTGGCAGAAATGGCGCGAATTCGTAGCCAATTGCCACTATGAAAAAGAAATAAGGAAGAAGAAATAAATTTAGTAATGTTCCAGGTGTTGGCGTGTGCTCGCACGGATGCGGAGGGGCGGTGAGACGGCGGCGCGCGCCGGTATTGTCGTGGTAGCGCGGTGCGTTGCGCGCGCGCCGCTCGCCCGCTAGAGGATGCGCCGCGCTAGGTGAGCGGTGCGCGGCGCCGGTGTATGTACGCGGCGGCGGGCGGCGCTTCGCTCGCGGGCCGTAAGGTACGAATGACCTCACACCTACAGTGTATACACTTTTCGTGGCGCAACAATCCAATTGACTTCCAGCGCCATTTTTACAATCATTCGCCATCTCTTGCTTCATATTGGTTTGAAGTTTGTAAAACAAAATACATAAATCATCAAATTCTATGATACCATTAGTTAATCGTTCGATCGGCAGTCTGAATACAATGTATGCAATTCTAATTTAAGAAGATCGTATCGACAAAGGGGTACATATATTACATCACCTATAATATAAATAAATTATTTAAAAATAAAACTAAATAAAACGCAAATTCGATTCAAGACTGACTGACTGATCCTACCGCTGTCACCATGGAAACTAAACGCAAATTTGATCAAAATTGACTTTTATTTTCATACGCCCTCATAAATGCGTATATACCAAAATCTTAAACTATGTAGGTGTACACAGTATACATAGTTTTCTTGGCGTAACAATCCAATTGACCTCCAACGCCATATTTCCTATGATGCACCATTTATTGCTACATATGGATTTAAAGTTTGTAGTTATTATTTTGCATTTGGTGCAAACCATCAAATCCGATAAGTTTAGCGATCGTTTGATCGGCTGTCGAAGTGCAATGAATGCAGTGTTAATGGAAAATCGTATCGACAAAGAGAATTTATATTACACCGCCTACAATATAATTAAATTATTACAAAATAAGTCTAAATTATTAATTATCTTTACGACTATAACAAACAAGTGAAACAATTTTTTTATGTATTGAAATATTACTTGAGTGAAACATGATATGCATAAAGTGCTGTTAAATAAAAATATTATTGAAAAAAAAAATCCGACTGCGTGAAAAATTGTAAACATAAAATTTTAAAAACTCACTTAATAAATGAACTAAAAAAATAGAAACAAGTTGAAAAATTAAATAACCTTTTTTTAATTATCCTAGCTAACAGTGTTTATAAATGCAGTCGCAGGCATAGCCTGCGACTGCATTTATTTTTCAACTTGTTTCTATCTTTTCAGTTCAGTTATTAAGTTTGAAAATTTTAAGTTCACAATTTTTTACGCAGTCAGTTTTTTTTGTTTTTATTCCTTATTAATTCTTATTCCAAATTACATTTAAATATATAAGTTGTATATATTTTTGCAAGCCATTTATAAAATCCTTTATTTTGATACTCCACACGATATATAATTTGGCGCCGAAAATTACCCATTTTAATTTCTTATAATTTTGATATATCCAGTGATGCTCTCAAAATTAAGACCTTAGCTTAAAAAATCCAAGAACTTAGCTTCAAAGTTGAGAGAGGTCACGAAAAGGTCTATGAGTACTCTTGAACCTGTACGGTGCGCAGGCGCGCCAGCACAACCGCCAGCCCGCGCCGTCCAGTCCACGCGCACACAGCCCGCTCCACCCGGCGCCCACCGGCGTCCGCGCCTACTCCTGCCAGCACTGGGAGTCGCGCCTGCAAGCGCCTCCGTCTCGCGCCCTATCCGCGCCACTCGCGCATCCGCCGTCGCCATGCGATGCCGTCGAGGTATAAGCCTTGCCTGCTATGTGATAAGGTCGACTTTTCGCTGAAGCATCATGTACAGCAGCAGCGTAAATAACAATATGATCTACCTGTAGCTATCAATACAAAATATAATAAACAACTATATTAAAAAAAAATAATTATAAATGACTCGAAATCAATATCGAGTCGTTAGTAATTCATTTGTTTTCTTTCTTTAAATTATACTGGCGACTCGAAAATAAACATTAAAATTTCCTAATTAATTTGATCCACCTGCAGCAAGACGCTTAACTACAACGGCAGTAAAAATAGTGGTTTGTGACTAGTCTTTTTACCACGACTTAATATTATCAAAAAAAAAAACTATACTGTATTATCAAAAAATTTGTATGAAAAAAAAAACTGTACAGCATTTCATTGGTGGAAAACTGAAATCGGCATAAAAATAATTTACACGATGAACCGGTCTTCAGTGATTCTATATCTGGTTAGACTTTTTCTATACATTCTTGCGCAAATAAAATCTTAATTTCTGCTAATAATTAATAATATTTTATAAACTCAATCAAGTTAAAAATTTGTGCGCAAAGAATTGTCAGAACAGTTGTCAATGCTTTAAGCTTTAGAGGATAAAATTTAAAAAAATATATTTATTTTTTATTTTTAACTTTTTTGACTTTTTACGAGTACGAATACCCTTGACAAGGAGTCATTTTTAAATTAATAGATTTAAAAAGAGGATGAACTCAGTCTAATAGTCCAGTACCATTAACTAGATATCATGGCCCTAATAATGACTTTTTGTGGAATATTTTAAAAGCCCTGTTAAAATACAATCAGGTGTGTCAATTTAAAGCGATGACAGAGGATAAGGATTACGCTTAAAATATTTACTGTAATAGGTATTTGCTGCAAAATATGTTGTACACAATGTTCCAACGACTGCATGACCTAATTGAGTGTCTTATATATATAGTGTAAGCATGATCTTTGTAATACAGATAAAGTATTATATATTTATGTGTTGTGTATGTACAGAGGTCGGTTTGAAAGCCTCAATAGAACATGCTCTAGAGGTAATCCCTTATATCTTCGGTGTAAGTAGCTGCGCTGATTACAAACAGGTAAGTATTGAGTGTGTTCACTATCTGTATATGTGTTAGTAAATAAATGTAAGCATGTAAGTGAGACAATGCAATAAAAACATGGCGTCACCTTTTAAAATATGTGCGTTGTAAATCGCATAACCTCTCGCTGTAATATTTCATAAATTATACATATAAATAGTTCCCGCTCTGATACTTCTTAACCAATAAAAATGTGTTTCAATAGAGTGTTGTTAAGTGCAGTGATAAAAGTAGGCCGGCCATGAAACAGCGAAATCTAATAAACAGTAATGACCGATGGCACGTGTCAAAAAACCAAAGACTACGGCTTGACGTACGAAACGGAACATGAGTGGTAATGCATTATAAGAATATATGAAAAACAAAGGAACAGCAACTGAAATCATACGCCAGATGGCGCTTGCTTCCATAATCATCTCATAAATTCAAACATATCGTTACGTAAGTTATTGACCAATATATAGTTCAAATAGATTTTAAATATAAAAAAATCGTTCGCCTTTCATGTGCCTATCTTAATCAAATTCTAAAGCAATTTAAAGTGAGATTGTGTAAGCAATTAATTCTGTGATTGGACTATAAGTAAGAGAGTGATATTGACGTTTGTTGATTAAATATATATATTATAAAAAAAAATTAAATTACGCTAGTTAGGGATAGTATAGTCGCGCTAGTTTCTATTAAAAAATAATTTTTATATAATAAAAACTAAATTACTAACAAAGTAAGTGTTCGCGGTATTATAATTAACAGTGACTAAAAAAAAAACTAGTGCGAAGTTCGTGAATGGCGCCTGTTGTTTACTGAGGCCTCTGGCTGAGGTTTACACCGGTGCTCAGCGAAGGCCACAAACCTGGCAAGTATGCAGGCAGCTCTTATGCTAAGAGCTAAATCGCGGGAGAGAAGAAAACTTCGTCTAAAGAGAGGGATCAAACAGGAACTGCCAAGCAATGTCGCCACGAGGACAATCGCACCGTTCCCGCGGTATCCTCCTGCTTCATGGGTATGTCGTTTACATTAATATTGCTGTGTACATGCTAGATTAATGTTTATAAATACATTTAATAATTGTTAACAGCATGTTATAGTTCTTTAAACTATTGTACTGCGCTATTTACAAAATTGCGATATGTGAATTACGGGGTGAATCAGATGTGGTACACGGTCTGACTGTATATGTAATTTCTATATCCGAAGCCGTCTCGTCCATGATGTGGTAGAAAAATCCAGGTTAATCGATTGAAAGGTTTGGGCAGATCTTGTGCTTGCTGAGGGCGTACCTACTCTTGAAGTATGACATTATGTCCGCATTAAATATTATTCTAGACACCAATGGAATTTTAATACTTTTTGTGACGGCTCGCCACACTTGTGCAACTTGGGCCAACGGCTAATATCATAATACCAGGAACGGCGGCGCAGGCGCACCCGCGCTTCATTCCGATCACCAACGCGTACGCACGCGCGCGCATTGTATTTTTCTAATAAACGTTTTCGTTTACATCTGCGTGTATCAAATAAACATCCCACACTTTTGAGCTTTATGAAATGGCGGCGTCGTGGTTCGCCACATGAAACGTCTCATTGCCCGCGGAAAAAAAATGTGGGCTGCGGATAGCCACTTTGCTACATCAAAACGATCGTAGCAGGTGGAAGGAAGTGGTCTCTGCCTACCCCAATGGGAAAGAGGCGTGGCTCTATGTATATATGTAGTATGTACTATGGTCTCTGCCTACCCTTATGGGATATAGGCGTGAGTGTATGTATGTATATATGTACCAATGTAGTCAACGGAGAAGTAAAACTTCGTGAGGAAATATGCATTTCCACGTTTGGGAAGTTTATCAATCCGCACTAGGCTAGCATGATAGACTACGGCCCAACCTCCCTCCTGATCAGGGGAGGTCTGTGCCTCTGTAGTAGGGACGAAGACGGACTGGGGACGATGATGAAACGTCAAGGAGTCAAAGTCTTCAATCACGATTAAAATCCATATTCTCAATTGTGTGTACATCATGCAATTGAGCCTAATGATGGTGATGTAAATGAATGAAAATTAATAATGTAACATATTTTTTTAAACTTTCATGACTTCAAATGTAATTTATAAATTTCTACTTATATTTATTGCGATAAGTTCCGCGAAGTAATATTCAAATACATTATGCTTATAATATATTGCGTGGCACATGAATATTGACGCATTTGCGACACATTTTTACATTTTCTTTACATTTGTAAAGAACGCGTATAAATTATATGTAACATTACATGCCCTGTATTAGTAACCACAATCTGATAATCGCCAATGTGTGACGATTAAGCCCTATTTAGATGGAGAAAATAAATAAATAATAATAATAATATTGTGGATACATTTTCTTCATACACTGATTTAGCCTCAAATTACGAGTAGGGTTCCCTGTGCCTTAGAACGATTGTTACACACCGATATACTTACATATATAGATAAATATTAATACATATTACTTATAGATACAAAAATCCATGACTCCAGTACAAACATTCGTGTTCATCACATAAAGTTTACCTTTTCTAGGAATCGAACCCGAGACCTATTGGCACAGAAAGCGGGGTAATTGCCACTGAACCTGTCAGTCGTTTATGTAATATAGCGTTAGCATGTTCGTCACTAACACCAGTTAGTAAGTATATCGGTGTGTAACAGTAATAAATACCAATCTATCAGATTATAATTAGTCACGGAATATCAGTAATAGCCCAGTGGTATGACTTCGAGTGTGCGGGCAGGTCTTAAATCTAGAGTTTAAATGCAATATACTCTGTTTTTATATTTTTGACTCTTAAAAGAAAAATAATTTAAACAGTTGTCAAGCAATTGTTTCATATCGTCCAGATTAATTTAAAAAATCCATTAAACAACGCCTCTTTTTCTCCTAATTTTAAAATGTCCAATTAGAGGAAATACAGCAGTTGTATAACCTGACTTTTCGAAATTATGTGCGTATTAATAATTAATTATCACACTCTTGAAACGGTGAGGGAAAACATCGTGAGAAAACATGCATATTTAAAAGATTTTCTCGATCTTCTGTCAGCCCTTCACACCTTTCATTCTGAGAGGAGATCCGTGCTTTGCATTGGGACAATAGATGAGTTGAATCTGTTATTATGTTATCAAGAGTACGAATCCCGCTATCATCGTGGAGCATTGCTAGTTAAAGGAACGCGTGGAGCACCTGCGACACGCCTACGTCGTTGGATAGCCGAGTGCTATGTGCGGTCAACAGTCATTACCATTAACAACATCAGCCCCTGGAAGGCCACCATTGGTCATACGCCTTCTCTTTAAAAATGAGGGATTTCCTTTAATCTCCACGCTCGACAAGCGTTTTAACAGAATAACCCTGTTGCCCATTATCTTGGTACACCCCTCAGCTGGTTCTCACAACATCCATAGGAAGAAATGGAGTGACGCTATTATTATGCCAGCGGAATTTAGCAAAGTACTAGACAGCCAACTGACCGCCCTTAAATCAGGCCCAATAAGAGCTCACCCTGACTTAAGTCATAATGACCCTGGACTAATAGACCGACATTAACTATTTACCAACCCGTAACAAACTGAGTAAAATATATAAAAATAAAATTCTGAAAATGAAAGATCCTTAAATTGCCAGCTATAAAAATGATAAATAGTCTCTACTTATTATGTACAGGGCGATAGTAATTTATCAACCAGCGCTATCGGCATCCGTCCGCGACCATGTTCGGCGGGACTCGGTGCGCGCTTGTACAGGGTGCTCCGATTGAGCACAATACGTTTTCACGTTCTACATGAATTGTTATAAAGCATTTTGCACATTGCCTCGGAAGCGAAATTATTAACACACGTTTTCATACAATCTATGATACGTAACACTTTAACACTTTCCCTGCCGGTCACGCGCCGGCGTGGTGTATTGCCAACGTTAAGAAGTCAATCAGGCGCCTAATAATATTATTTTCGCTATAATTATCCCCACTGCCGGGGCACAGACTTCCCCTTCTAAGAAAGGGGATTAGGCCGTAATCTGCCACGCTGGCCTAGTGCGGGTTAGTAAACTTCACACACCGATACGGGCATGCCAGTTTCCTCATGAAGTTTTCCTTCTCCGTTGAATACATTGGTATCTACAATGTAGACCGTAAATAAGTTTGAAATAACCCAGTGGTATAGGACTGGAATCGAATCCGCGACCATTTCTATCACGGATCGTATTTAGTCCCACCTGATCACCAATGTACTTATATTATACTTTTTTTTAGCACTTTTCAGTGATATTTACTTTATGTAAATAGCCTTCTGGGAAAATCCATATCTACGACAAGATAATAAATATCAACATATTCTCGCGTAATTGGCAGTGAACGTGTTAATTTACCATGCGAGGGAATTACTTAAATTCTAGCTCTGTATTTGGACATAGGCTTCCTCCTTAAATGGGGGGGGGGGGTTACCATAATCACCACGGTAAGCAGGTGCATTGGTGGTGTAGTGGTTTTAGACACGGCTTACGATCGATTACGGGTCGTGGGTTCGAATCCCGATCCCGTACCACTGAATTATTATTTGTAATTTATGTACGGTCTACATTGTAGACACCAACGTATTTAACGGAGGAGGAAAACTTCGTGAGGAAACCTGCATGCCCGCATGGGTGTGTGAAGTCTGCCACTAGGCCACTAGGGCACTAGGCCAGCGCGGTAGACTACGGCCCCCTAATCCCCCTCCTGATCAGGGGAGGTCCGTGCCCCTGTAGTGGGGACGATATGGACTGGGGATGATGAAGCAGGTGTCATGGAGATCGCAGTAGATTTTGGCTGAATAACAGGATAACGGTACTGCTTGTTATCCTCATATTACATCCTTATATATTACATATTACATCCCTTTATTATATATTACATCCCTTTATTATATATTACATCCCTTTGTTTGGTGCATCCCTTAGTTGGTTCTCAGAGCATCTACGGGAAGAGATGCGGGAATAATAACAATATTGACTAATTTCACTGCACGGATAGCGCAGTGGTTTAAGTGAACGCTTTTCCACTGCGCTGTCGAGTGTTGTGGGTTCGATCCCCACACGGGACAA
>WUAW01006458.1:25696-37339 GCA_017165845.1 Thaumetopoea pityocampa | reverse complement strand
CGTGCTTTTGCCCATTCTAATCTATTTTTCTTATATCAAATTGTTAGTTTAGGTTTTTTAGCAGTAACGCATCCTCTTAATCCCACAGACAGTAGACGTCTTTTAACAGTTGTAATTGAAATGGGTGTTTCTCGCGTATCGTTCGGAGCTGCGGTAATTTGTGGTGCAGTTAAGCGTCCATTCCGTTTAGAGAGAACTCTGAAGAAATTGTCCTCTTGGTTGGTTGTGGATTTGGGGTTTACGAGGATGACATCAGACGACAATCACGACGACATGCCTTGCAAAAAACCAGCAGAATGACCCAGAAGTCGAAATAATACTATGTCGAGAGAAAATGAGAGAAAGAAAGAAAGACTTTGTATCTCGAAAAACAATTCAAATAAATATTTTTTCACAGTCTTCAGTTGTTTGCTATTAGAAATAGTTTTTTTTCTTAGCGCCCATTGACTGTAGTCCTTAAACATATTCAAAGATACGAATACATCGAAAAAATGCAGTTATATAATAATTACATACATACAATCACGTCTTTTTCTCTGGTTCTCCGGCGAGGAATCGCACCTCACTCTTTCGCGTGACAAGCGGGGATACTGACCACTATACTAACGAAGAACTGGAGTAAGCAGAGACCATTTCTTTCCATTTACTACGGACAAAGAGGTTATCTGTAGTTCACCTCTCGCTCCCATGGAGAAAGAGACGAGTTGGGTAGCGAACCACGACGTCGCCATTTTTATAAAGTTCAAAAGTGTTAAAGTTCCTCTTGGTGTTCCCACGAAAAGACAGAAGAGCATAATCCTTGCTTTTCTGTCTCTTCGTGGGAACGCCAACAGAATTTGGGAAAAGGACTATAGAATGTAGGATACTACTATCTCGGAAGGAGTAGGGAGAGACAGTAATAACTCGGGGGGCCAGGGTCGCTTACTCGTATACTTAAGTCTATTTGCTGGACCAGCTAAAATAATACCTAATAATTACAGATACAATAATTTTGAAAAACAGTTAAGAAATTTAATAAAATAATAGGTATATATATATATTATACCTATAGGCACATCTACGTAAAAGTCATAATCTATATTTTCACACGTCAGTCACAACGTCGTCTTGTGGGCCATTCTACAGCTTTATTGTCGCTTGTCCATTGTTTATTTAAACAATAACTGGACATTTTATTGCGGCGACATTTTTAACGATTATAAACTATGGCAACAGCCCGCTGACATCCGACTACTTTTTGTTAAATATTTTAGTTTTACTGTTTTAAAAGCATGTGAATCGCGACCGCGCGATACAATAAACGACTTTATAAGTTATGTAAATCGTAAATAATGTTGAAATTATGACTCTGTTCCGTAATAAAATTGAGAGAATCGTTTTTAGAAAAATTGTCTGCGTTCGAATAAAAATCAGATGCTATCATATTTGTATCAGTTACATTAACACCCACCTCATTAATGATAATTAAATTCATATCGGAAGATAAAAATTAGGAACGGTTATCGGTTTAGTAATTTTATGTTAACACTTGATTATCGTAAAAAAAGTATGACGTAAAATCAGATGTTTAAAAAGTGTCTCATCGCATTTAACTCACTAAATTATATGGTGCATAAATTGATAGACGGAATTTGGATAACAGACAAGAAGCTATTTGTAAGATTATTAGCGAGTCGCCTGTAAAAAATGACAAAAGCCATTTCTCCGATTTAAACTCGTTGTTTTGACGGTTCACTTTATTCTGGTATTCACGGAATCACTAACAAATCCACACCTGTCACTTTAGTTAACATATCCAAGAATAGCTGAGCCATTGTTTCAGAACCAGAAAACAATTCAATCTTCACTTTAAAAAAATCTTTCGTTGTTTCTCGTGGGTCATTTTAATGGTGTGATTTAGCTGTTTCAGTATAACTCGCGTCGCGTTATTAGATATAATCAACTTTGTATGTCTTAAATATAAGATTCAAATTTCGGCTTTTAGATATTGGTTTTAAAATGTTTCTTATTAAATTCGTGTTAGATACATTGTTGTCAACATTTACAATAGAACTGCAGCCGCTGACAGTTGGTTATCGTCGACAAGGTTAACGAAGACAATGGAGTTTTCAGTATTGTCTCAAAATGAGTGACAAATTGCCAATGAGTACCGTTTATTATACGTTTTTCTTAGCACATTGTTTCTTTCGTTGTAAATAATAAAAATTAATACACTTCTCCTTTATTTGTTCTTTATTCGTTATTTATGGCGAGAGGAATGTTAATATGAGTTATGGCATTATAACTTTTGCTTAATTTGTATGTCTCGGTGAGCTAAAGTGACTTTTAATTTTATTATTTACTGCTTTTGTTCGGATGGTGGTCTGTGGTTTTTGATGTTTTAAATTTGAAAAATCGCCTCGAAAGTGATAAGTCAAAATGTTTTTGCTCAATTTAAGATTAGTTGCGCGAGTGAGTTATTTTCTTTGTGATTTTCGTGTGGTCTTCGAAATGAGGCGAGTTTATATACTAAATAAAAAAAATATCTATTATAAAATTGTTCAATGTAAATTTTTGTTAATCAAGGATTTTTAAATAAAACTATTCCGAAATGCAGAGTTAGTGTAAGAATGTAGTGCAAAGCACCCCACGCTTTTACCACAATGATATTAATTTTCTCCTTAAATATTTTATTCTTATATTAAGAATTATTTTTTACTTTTTAGTTCGACTAATTATAAAAGCGTGTTTTTTTTGTTTTTTAAACAATAATTTATTTTTCATTTATAATTTCGATCTATAAAAACCAAATTATTAAATTATTTATTATAAAACGTTTTTCATTACAACAAAATTATTATATTGTCATCGGTCTTTGACAAATGTGCAAAATTCCGAATTAATCTGACCTTTCAAAGGGGGTAAAAATCGAGTTCAAAGATTCCGTTACATGCATACAAGAGAATATAATAAAAACGTTTTAAAAATAATGGATTTCTTTACACTACACTTTATATTAATCATAATGATGAAAGAATTATACCACGGTTCAGTCGAACGATCCTAATATTTAAAACGAACAAATATTTTTGTACAAATTTATCATTCCGTGAAATATTTATTTCTAAGCGCATTGTTTTCTGATTCTGAGGATGACTTATTCGCTTCTTATACGAAACGTCAGATAATTTAGTGCGTTAATCTTTAAGATTATCCCATCAAGGCGGATGTCGTCTAAAGTATACTTTGACACATCTCGAAATACGTGACTCGCATGTTTATATAAGAAAATCACTGGTAAAGAAAAACTGAAATTCGCTAACAACTTATATTCAGTTGTATTATGATAGTGGTAGAGTTGAAATTTGTTTGGGTTAGGTGTTGTTTACTTTTACAACAAATGATTGCATTGTCATAATGTTCTATTTTAGAATAATGATTGGACATAGCTCTCTTCTAATGCCACAACCAGCGGCTATGAGCCACTTGCATCCACCGCTTGCCCGTGATCTTCATTAGTCCACCTAGTTGGCAGTCGACCTGCACTATCCTTACCTGTTCTAGGTCACCATTCCAGAAGTTTAAGTGAAAGTTCTGCGAGCTTTATGTCCCGCTCACTGCCAATTCAATCTTGCAATCCTTTGAGATCCGTCGGCGACTCTTAATTTTCCTGCGGATTATCTCATTGCGTATCCTATCCCACAGAGAACTTCCGAATATATCTCTTTCTATTGCTTTTTTTTCTATTTTTTTTTTTTCTATTGAGCTTTCTTATGAGGCTTATAGTCAGTGTCATAATGAACTATAGTAAAAAGTAATCCATAATAATACATACATACACTCACGCCGATATCCCATAAGGGTAGGCAGAAATCATAGTATATACTACATACATATAGTCACGCTTCTTTACCATTGGGGTAGGCAGTGAACACTTCTTTCCACGTGCTACGATCGTTCAATGTAGCAGAGTGGCTATCCGCAGCCCACATTTCGCCCCGCGGGCAACGAGACATGTCGGGTGGCAAACCACAACGCCGCCATTTTATAAGGTTAAAAATGTTGAAGTTCCTCATTGCATTCCTGCGAATAAATGGAAAGGAAAGGAAAAAGGATGAGGAAGGAAAAAGGAAATAAATTACTTATTTTAAAACAAAATAAAAATTCAAGTGATATTTCACTCAAATTGCCACCAAAAACTCATATTTTTAAACGATGCAAGCTTTTGGATATAGACGCGTTTGTCATAGACACCACAGATGCAAAACACATGGTTTTGACAACTTTATTCGTACAATTTCATTCTTTAGTTCAGTCTTTAGTAATTATTTTGATCATAGTCTGTGCGGATCATATATATTTCGTTTCATTAACTAAGCAACTGCTAAGTAATGTTTATAAGTGAAAAAAGTGAATCATGATCTTAAGAAGTATTTAGCTAAGAAGTAGTTAAGTATTACTTAGTGAGATTTTTATAAGTAAAACTGATAAACTTTATGCCCTTATAACATATGTAGTTGGTTTTTACGTGAAGCTCAAACAATCAAACGAACTGACGCGAAGAACACAAAAAATATTTTCGGTTTCAGAAGACCGTAATTAGTTGATCTGAGTTAGAATTTTTGAAATGTCTTCAATGTACAGAGACAATAACGTTTCACAATTTCAGAATAGTATAAAACTACGCCATTATTACGCCGGCGCTAAACTGACGATAAAAATATCGATGAAATTATTTCGAAACGTTATTCATGTAAATAACAATTAAAAATAAGACAACAGAAATAGAACGACTATTCTTGACGTCACACCATATTAAATATATAATAGTTGCCGAGAAACACGCAATCAATCGTACTGTATAAGCAATTAATATGATATACAAAGCTATATTTTTACGCAGATCGCTGACGTCAAACAAATGCTTTAAGATTTTTTTTTATATCAATGCTTCGTCCTCATAACTCTTCTGTAATGTGACATACTGATTTATATTAAGGGGAATAGCTTCCATTGCCTTTTCATATTAATATTAGCGGAGCAATTGCAGTATTAGTTGGTAGTAGTTGAACCAGTGATGATAACCTTATGGTAAGACCAAAGACATTGGCGATAATTTTGCTGTAACAGAACTCAACTAAATTTAGACTCTACCTATCTTCTTCTAATGTCAAACGCCAAAACGAGATAGCTACAGTTTTGGCGCTGTCAGTTTTTTTTAGGCACGTTAAAATTAAAAAAGATTTAGGCGCGATTTCGGAACACACGGATTTAGTCCGTATTTTATTTTTGTGTATCTTTAGACACACAAAAACGCAACATTTTTTTGAACCGTTTGGCAGAAACGTAGGTCGGTATTCGCTATAAATGTTTGCTATCTCATTTTGACGTTTGACATTAGAAAAAGATAGAGAGGGACCAAATTTAATTTAGTTTTGTAGAACAGAATCGGCACCAAATGGCGATAATTCTGCTGTAACGGAACTTAACTAAATTTGGTCCTTCCCTATCTTTTTCTAATGTCAAATGCCAAAACGAGACAGCTACAATTTTGGCGCTATCAGTTTTGTTTATAGACGTCAAAATTAAGCAATTTCGACATGATCTCGGAACATGCCTTACACTGGTACAATATTACGTACTGCGCACGCTTTTACGCACTGCGCACAAGTTCCGATTAAGACTCGCGGCGTTTTTGTTTGATTAAACGTAGGTTATGCGGTTGAGTGTACGTTTAGTGGGGTAAAAAAAAATAAAGATTCGACCGTGAATATTTTGGCAAGGCTTTATACATATATATATTTTTACGAGGTTTTTTTTTTGTATGGTAACCTGTATACTATTTTATGATATTATATTGTTTGATACTCATGTCAGAATTGGTAACAGACCTTGGCTATGTTAAGTCTCATCATCAGTCTAAGGAGGTCAAAATTAGGTGTCTTGGAGGTCGCAATAGATCTTATTCATTAACATGTTGCCGCTGGTGCCTATCATCTTGGACAAAATTGCCAACAAACCTTGGCTGTATTAATGTCATCATTACAATCATTAGTCCGTTAAAGTTCGTTGATGTACAAAGGTTCCTTTCTAAAAAAGGAAGAGTTTACACTAATTGACAGTATTCTTGGAGATCGTAGTAGACTTTAACTGAATAACAAGATACACGTTATGCTGATACAATCCTTAGCTGTTAATATGTTACCTAATGTAAGAGGGCATTAAAATAAATGTGGAGAAGTCCAAATTTATGGTAAGCCTGAAAGAATACCTACGCTCTTTAATGAGATAATAGATGCGTTGATGTTGTTGTTGTTGTTGTTGATGATGATGTTGTTGTTGATGATGATAACGATAGAGTTATACATCTATCTATATTATTATAAATATGTTAAATGTCAAATATTCAAAAATCAAAGATATTTAAAAACAAACTACTCACATCGACTAATTAAGGGCTTCTGGAACCAAATCTGTCGATGTTTGTTTGCTTATTTATTTGTTTGTTTGTTCGGGCTTTACGCAATAAAGTAGCGGGTAGATTTTATTCAAAGTGTTACAGTCTTAGTCATTAATATATAATTCTTATGGTCAGGGAGTACTTAGTCTTTTAGCCTGTCCGGCAAATAGACTTAAGTATACGGGTAAGCGACACCGGGCCCCCGAGCTACTACTGTCTCTTCCTACTCCTTCGGAGATAGTAGTATCCTATATCCTATAGTCCTTTCCCCAAATTCCACATTCCTTGCTCAAGACACCTTTCCTATCTCATCCTTTTTCCGTGGGAACGCAATGAGGAACTTTAATCACTTTTGAACCTGATAAAATGGCGGCGTCGTGGTTCGCCACCCGACACGTCTCGTTTCCCGTGACGGTGAAAAGTAGGCCACGGATAGTCAATTTGCTCATAACAATTTGAAAGAAGTGGACTCTGCCTAACCCAATTCTCCGGTAGTAAGTGGTCAGTATTCCCGCTGGTTAGGCGGTAGACTGGGGTTCGATTCCCCGCCGGAGGACCAGGGACAAGGCGTGATTGTATGTATGTATCTATGTTACAGTCTTAAAGGTACTATTCCGACTTAAATACTGCGGCATGTTTCATCAAAATCGGTACAGTAGAATTGAAGATACAGCTTGATCCCTGTTTTAATAGCCGCCGTTAAGGTATAAGAGCTCAAGTAAAAATAGTTCTTGGGTTTTTTTTTATAAATCATGATTGTTTCGGGATTTCCCATATAGCAGAAAACCTACGTTCACTCGGGCGGAGCCTCAGGCAAAAGTTAATATATTAATGAAATACATACATACATACATACACTTACGCCGATATCCCATAAGGGTAGGCAGAAACTATAGTATCATTCATACTATATACATACATATAGTTACGCCACTTTCCCATTGGGGTAGGCAGAGACCGCTTCCTTCCACCTGCTATATTCGTTTGATGTAGCAAAGTGGCTATCCGCAGCCCACATTTCGCCTCCGCGAGCAATGAGACATGTCGGGGAGCGAACCACGACGCCGCCATTTTATAAGGTTTAAACGTATTAAAGTTCCTCATTGCATTCCCACGGCGTAATGAAGAGGAAAGGAAATAGGATGATATATAATGAAATACATGTAACTAAATAAATTCTATGAATTGTGGGTAGGCGATAGACGAAAACAATGCCTGTATCACCGAACCCGCCATTTCGCGATGCCATCAATAACCCCCCCCCCCCCCCCTTTCTCTCGTCTCCCCTCTCGCCGGTTTCCAACAAATTACTCGGGGCGCGTCAAGTATGACGCAATTATTGGCCCGATCCATCATCCGCTGTGACGCGCAACACAACTAAATAATTTACGGGTTAAACATTTAATCCTGTTGGGGGTGAAACAAATATACGAACAGTACTATACTAGTTGTTGCTCGCAGCTTCGCACGCCTTAGTTTAGTTTTTTTACTCTTTAATTTTAATTACCGTAGTAGCTCTTGGTAGTGGCTATAATTTCTAAGCTAATTCACCCTCTTAGGGGTAAAATTTTGAAAAACGTCTATCCACGTGCACAATTATTTCGAACCAGAAACAGGTGTATGAAATTTTGTGCTTCTACCTTCAAAAGTGACGAACTTTCTATATAAATTTATAACCCCTAATTTACCCCCTTAAAGGGTAAAATTTTGAAAAACGCCGATACGCGTGTTCAATTAATTTTAACCAGAAACAGGTGTATGAAATTTTGTGCTTCTTCCTTCAAAAGTGACGAACTTTTTGTATAAACTTACAACCAAATTCACCCTCTTAGGGGTAAGATTTTGAAAAAGGTCGATCCACGTGCACAATTATTTCGAACCAGAAACAGGTGTATGAAATTTTGTGAAAAACTGTAAAAGTGACGAACTTTCTATATAAATTTACAACCCCTAATTCACCCCCTTAGGGATAAAATTTTGATAAACGCCGATGTACGTGTACATTTATTTCTCACCAAAAGTAGCTATATGAATTTGTACTTCTTACTTTGAAAATGACGGACTTCCATACAGTCGTTCACTCCTTATGTTACCCCCCTTTTGGGGATAAAATCTCCGAAAATCCTTTTTAAGTACATAAATGTTTACAACATAAAAGAGATCAACTGCCAGAATTTCAACTTGATGGATCAGTCAGTCAGTCAGGACAAGTAATTATAGGTAAGTATATGTACAGATGTTATTTATGTTGAAAATATTTTTATAATTTATAGGTTCCATATTTAATTGTAAAAGGAAAAAATAAAGACACAAGGCGCCATTTGTATAGACAATATTTATACAATTTATGAGTTATAAATTTAATTCTATAGAGGTAAAACAATTATACAAATATATTTATGCAAATAATATTTTTATAAATTATAAGCTATATATTTAATATGGGGAAAAATAAAGACATATTGCACCATTTATGTAGAAAATTATTTATTATTTACGTTTTAAACATTTAATTCTGTTGGGGTAACACAAATATACAGTACATTACTTATGTTGAAAATATTTTTATAATTTACGGGCTACATATTTAATTCTATGAGGAAAAATAAATACAAAATGCGCCATTTATATAATTTTATTTATACAGTTATAGAATTTGTGAGTTAAATATTTAATTACAGTTATACAATTTATGACTAAAACATTCAATTGTGTGGTGGTAAAACAGATATACGAAAATATTTATGTCGAAAATATTTTTATAATTTAAAGGCTTTAATTGTATGGAGAAAAATAAAAACTTAGTGCACCATATATTATATATATGGGCTCTCGACTTTCGCACAAAATTGGTTCCTAAAAGTGTGTGCGAATGTTGAATGTACTAAAGTAGAGGGATGTAAAAACATATGCTTCAAAAATTGTGTTCTAAAGTATTTATTTATAAATATGTAT
Organism: Thaumetopoea pityocampa; assembly: GCA_017165845.1. Classification (NCBI taxonomy): domain Eukaryota; kingdom Metazoa; phylum Arthropoda; class Insecta; order Lepidoptera; family Notodontidae; genus Thaumetopoea; species Thaumetopoea pityocampa. The sequence continues at coordinate 27,945 of WUAW01006458.1, read as the reverse complement.
ACACAATAAAGTTAACAGGCGAGTTAAGTGCTTTCGGGTATTTTTTTTAATTTCTTGAGATATACATTCTTCACTGGGATCACATTCTTCCATGCTAGTCAAAAATATGTCAAGTTGATTAAAAAGTTGAATTTCTAAAAATGTGCGAAAGTAGTATGTGCGAAACTCGAAAGCGTCCTGTACTGTATATATTTTTTATAATTTACGGGTTAAAATTTGATTCTGTTGGGTTAAAACATAAAGCATATTACTTATCTATAAAATATTGAATAGGAATGTGAAACGCGAAATTATGGGTCTGAAAAAAAAAACTAATATATTCACACTACATATGTTAAACCCCATAGTTACAGATATGTTAAACCCAATTAACTAACGTTTAATACATTTACGCAAAGATAATGTTTTTCCTTGTCTAAATTATTGTTGGAGTATAAAATCCTTTGAAAAACAAATTATTCCACAATACAATGGACCCTTCTAATAACGGGGCAAACAAAGCGCCCCCTATCGCCGCCCTGGGTAATCTCCATTCAAGTTGCCGGCAATCCGTCAAGAGATGGCGCCACAATAGGGGATTAGCGGTCGTTATTACGTCACCTTTGTGGTTCGAATCCATGTTATGATCGAGAGCCGGGGAATATTAAGGATTATGACGGCTCCCCTCTTCTCAGCTGGTGTGAATTAGAAATAGGTATGTGCATATTGCAAAATTTCTTTTCAAAGGCATAGTTCAATTCTATTTTCCTAACTAATATTATAAATACGAATGTGAGTTTAGTTGTTCGTTTATTTGTTACGCTTTCACTCCTTAATCGTTTAACTGATCATCATGAAATTTTATAGGTATATACACATTGTCACGGGTAGAGAGAAGGATATACCTTTTATTCTGAAAAAAAAAACTGTTCACGAGAGACAGAAAAATTGTATTTCAACGGTCTCTGACACGTATTTAAGGACATCAGTGCGAGCGAAACCGGGGGTAAAAACTAGTAATAATATAACTGCATGAGTTTTCTTTCGCCGTCAGCATTTTATGTTAGAACCAGCTAAGGAATGTACCAGGATAATGGGTAGCGGTTTTATGCTCTTATACAGTATCTACTATGATCTTCAAAATGCTTGCCAAGCGTGGAGATTATGGCAAATCCTTCCATTTTGAGGAGGAGACCCATGTCCAGCAGTGGACATCCACAGGCCGTTAATGCCGATGCGGAAATACAAGTTTTATATTTGGATATTTATACTCTTAGTGCTGTAAGAATTATCGTTGCAAATCGTGCAACATCTCTCTTAATCTCTTTTGTGAACTTTCTATTTATTCCTAAATTTCCTGTGATATTGTTAATTTTATAATATATTTTGTTTTTCTATTAGTTTTTACTATTTCTATGATTCAGTATAGACCATTTTTCATTTACCTGTGCATTTTATTTATACTTTCCACCGAGCCATAACAATTATTTTGGATAGAATCAATAATATGTGGTAGAACTAACGTCAAATAAAACGCCTCATCATCAGATGACCGACATCTGAGGAAATTTACGTCCAACAGTGATTTTCAACGAGTTGTGGATAAAGTATTTTTATAATATGGTTGATAAACGACCACGTAGACCGCCTAATGATAAGCGGCATTGCCTTCTTCGTAAATACCTGTAGAATATTTAAAAACATAAAAAAGAAACACAACCTGTGTTAGTCATATATGTATCAAATATAAAAAAATAAATATAAAAAATATAAAAAAATATATATTTTTATATTTTATATTTGATAAATGTAGAATATTTAAGACAGGTAAGTATTTTTGCTGTCAAAGGTTTAGCAGACTAGACTAGGGATCTAGCAGTTTTTTGAAAGGAAATAAAAATAATATCCGATTCGTTTTTTTGCTGATTCTAAATAATTATGAATATACAGCTAAATCAGGTTGGAGACGTTTTTCAGTTTGTATTAGGGTACGGACAGCAGATAAATAAACAAATATATTTTATATTTTTTATTTTTATGGTTACCTACTTATAAATATTAATATTATACATATTAAACATAAAGCTGAAGTGGCAATGGGCAGGCCACATAGCGCGAAGATCGGATGGCCGATGGGGCAAAAAGGTCCTTGAATGGAGACCACGTACTAACAAGCGCAGTATGGGACGGCCACCTACAAGATGGACCGACGACCTGGTGAGAATCGCTGGGTCTCGCTGCATACAGGTGGCTATGGACCGGTCGCGCTG
>WUAW01006457.1:32133-49790 GCA_017165845.1 Thaumetopoea pityocampa | reverse complement strand
CCTCCCCTGATCAGGAGGGGGATTAGGCCGTAGTCTACCGCGCTGGCCTAGTGCGGGTGGTAGACTTCACACACCCATGCGGGCATGCAGGTTTCCTCATGAAGCTTTCCTTCTCCGTTAAGTACATTGTTGTCTACAATGTAGACCGTAATGCGGGAGTTGTCTTTATAAAAAAAGAAACTAATAAAAGAAAAAATATAATACTGTTCAAAACATCAAGATAAAATTTGAGGTTGCTAAATAAGTAAGCAAGGTCAACATTATTATGTTTGTGATGTGAGCTTCCTTATTTTTGAAATTAATAGTAATATCAGCTTAGCTGGTAGATAACTTAATTATGAGAGCTTTCGCCTGCGGCTCCGCCCGCATGAATGCCGGTTTTCCGCTAATAGAGCAATCCCGACACAAACAGATTTATATAAAAAACCATGAACCACTTTTACTTGACCTCCCGTACCTTAACAGCGGCTACTAAAAAAGGGTTCAAGCTGTATATTCAATTCTATTGGACCGATTTTGATGAAATATACCGCAGTATTTAAGTCTGAATAGTATCTTTAAGACTGTAATAGTTTAACCAAAATATACCCGCTGGTTTTTGCGTGAAGCCCGAATAAACAAACAAACATCGACGGATTTGGTTTCAGTGGCTCTTAATTAGCCTATCTGAGTAGTTTTATTTTTAAATATAAATGATTTGAATGAAATTTTTAAAATATAAATGAATTTTGAAATTTGCGAAAATTCAATATTAGCCAAGTTGCCCAAAATCGTAAAACATGGCAAGTGGTCTACAAAACAAAAAGTTTGAGGAATTCGGTTAATATAATTTTGTCCACTTAAATGTAGCTTGGCAGAGATCGCCTCTTGCGATATGACCGCCCAATGTATAATAAACTTTGTTTTTAATTTTCTGCAGTTAACTTTACCAATAAGTAAATGTATTATAAAAGGTCTCTTCATCATCCCCAGTCCATATTCGTCCCCACCACAGGGGCACGGACCTACCCTGATCAGGAGGGGATTAGGCCGTAGTCTACCGCGCTGGCCTAGTGCGGGTTGTTAGACTTCACACAACCATGCGGGCATGCAACTTTCCTCATGAAATTTTCCTTCTCCATTGAGTACATTGGTGTCTACAATGTAGATCGTACATGAATTAGAAATAGTTACTATATACTGTATACTTAGTTGTACGGAACCGGCATCGAACCCGCGGCCTTTCGATCGTGAGTCGTATCTATAACCACTACGCCACCAATGCACTTAATACCTTTTTATTCGTGTAAGTACTGAAAAGACATAAAAATACAGTACTCAACACACAAGAATATCACCATCATAGAGTATAATCATATAGTTATATATCATCATATAGTTAACTAAACTGTAAGGATTAGCAGTCTAGTCAGTCTAGTCTAGCAGGCAGCTTAGTAAATACTAGATCAGACTGCAACTTCTCTTGACACTACCGGCCGAACGTCAATCAACAACAACAAATCAACAACAATCGAACAAGTAATCTTACAAGTTTATTATGTAAATGGCATATGTCATTCATTCTGTTTAATATAATATCCCTTCTTGGGTTTAGCTTGAATAATAAAAATATTTTTGATTGTTAAGTGTTTGTTAAACCCAAAAAAAAGTAGTGTTTGTGTATTTTATGTGTATTTTTTGTTTATGTTTTGTGTATTTTATGTTTTGTTTTAATAAATTTTATGTATTACATACATACATACATACACTCATACCGATATCCCATAGGGGCATACACTCCTATGCGGGCACGCAGGTTTCCTCACGAAGTTTTTCTTTCCTGTTGAGTATATTGGTGTCTACAATGTACGCCGTACATAAGTTACAAATAACTCAATGGTTCGGGACCGGCATCGAAACCACGATCTTTTGATAGCAAGTCGTGTTTGGCACGACTAGATCACCAATGTGCTTGACCATATCTCGCTACGAATCCAATCCATCTAAATGTTGTCTGGAAGAGATCGCATATTGCGATAAGACCGCCTGATGCACACTTTCTATTCCTTGTTAATTGTGTTTTTGTATTTGTGTGCAATAAAGAGTATTCTATTGTGTTGAAGAATTCGTTATGCTTCTTGTATGCAAATTGATGTTAACCGCATTGGACTGTGGAGGCGTTGCTTCAACGACATTTTTACCAACCCGCCCAGTCGACGCGTCAAGAGGCGTATCACTTTCACCGAACCTCTGGTATTGGTGGGATTCACATAAACATATGGTACCACTATGTGCAATTTAATGATGCCTTATTAAATACCGCTGAACTTATAGTACACACTTATATTACACGCTGAACTTATACACACGAAACCAACATTAAAATGATGGATTAACTAGATGAGACCAAGTACACATAATGTAATCAACGGTCGGAATAGAGTGAGCTATTTAAGGTCGATGAACGCAAACGTTGGTGCAACATGGATATGCTGCCGAAATTACATAATACTGTTTGAGTATGTTACAAGTAAAAAAAGAAAGAGTTGGCAATATAAAATTGTAAATGGTGCGTTTGTCTAGATTGTTGCCGATTTCAAATGATTTTTTTTATTTTAAGTAATATTATATATTAAATGGCTGAATCTGCAGTATGACTCGCAATAACTCTGTGATAATGATAATTTTGATTTATAATCGATATCTCCCTGTTTTTTTTTAATCTTATTTTTAGAGGCTTTTCTTTATTGTTAAACATGTCAGCCTTATTGTTGCTACAAATTATATTTAAATAATCCTGTCAATTTATACCTTTTCAAATAAACCATTGTATACTTGGATGGCATCATTACTACATGGTACCTCCCTGTTAAATTTGAAAAAAATCTGATTACCGGTTGTGCCGTGATAATGTAATAAACAGATAGATAGATACTTTCGCTCTTATTAATTACTAGCTGTTGACCGCGGCTCCGCCCGCACGGACTTTTTTTTTTCACATATCAGTACATATTTCCGGTATAAAAAGTGAAAGTAAATGTGTAATTCCAGGTCACAGTCTATCAGTGCTCAAAATGTCAGCCAAATCGATTCGAGTAGTCTTAGCGTGATTAAGTAAAAAACAACTAAATAACATCACAAACTCTTACATTTATAATATTAGTAGAATTAAAACAAATTAGTGTAGAAATGTGGATGTTTTTTTATGGATATACGTTACATCTATACTATTATAAAATAGTTAAATGTTAAATTTTCAAAAATCAAAGATATTTAAAAACAAACTACTCAGATCGACTAATTAAGGGCTTCTGGAACCAAATCCATCGAAGTTTTTTTTATTTGTTCGGGCTTCACGCAAAAACCAGCGGGCAAATTTTGCTTAAACTATTACAGTCTTAAAGGTATTTTATTCCGACTTAAATAATGCAGCATGTTTCATCAAAATCGGTCTACTAATATAATATTCTTATTCAACACATTTAAATCGGTAATTCCTGGAACATAGAGTATATCCATATTATTATAGTGTATTAAAAGTACATAAAATCGCTCACATAATTCTGATTATCGCAAATCATCACAGTGTTTATCACTTCATCCTGTTAGAAGCATTGTCTTCACTCGAGTTTATAATTAAAGTTAGTCCGCGTTTCAAGGCGGGTACAGTATATGTTGTCCCGTAGTCCAATGCTTCAATCTTGTTAAATAAATAAAAAAAATACTGTTCATTGTGGTATCTAAATTATGTTATCATGATAATATTTTCACAAAATTTTTTATTTGTTTTTTTTTTTTAAAGACATCGCTCGCATTAGGATTAAATCCTGTGTCGCGGGGACTTTACAAACATTCAAATAAGGGACCTACAGAACACCCGGAAATTGCTCGGGAATTGCTTCGTTATTAAAAAAATTTTAATCGGTTTTTTTACTCAACGACATAACACGCTAGAAATTTCCAGGACAACAATAAAAAAACGCTAGTTTTTTAAAATATTCTTTGTGTGTTAGCTTGGTTTTTATGCACTATACTAATAGGATATGCACTATAATATGCACTATAATAAACACTATATAATATAAATTAGGTGTTTTGGGTACACGATATTATTAATTTAACGGTTGAATGAATGCGTTTTTTAAATGTATAAAAATAGAACGCACCGCGTGCGTTAGAACCAACGTGAATGATAAAGCTCCTTCTTGTTCTATTTTTCATAGTGGCAATCGGCTGCGAATTCGCGCCGTTTCTGCCAGTGTCGTGTGTCAATTTCGAATGTCAATGTCAACTATTTTTCGTAGTGGCACTCGGCTGAGAATTCGCACCGTTTCTGCCAGTGTCGTGTGGCAATTTCAAATGTAAATGTCAAAAAAATTTTCAAGTCATATAATATTTTTTCAAGTTTACAACAAAATATCGGTGCGTCATATTTTATTGCTTCTTGGGAGGTGTCAATTCAATCCGACGAGTAGCACTTTGTCCAGACAAAATTTCCGCAGGTCTATATTGCCTTCAAAAATAGGGTCACTTTGCTCTTTTAGTCACATTGTAATTCTAATTTTTCAGTATTGTTCACGATTATTGACGATTAATACACAAAACAACACCAAGTTTATCGTATATTAAACATCACAATAAACTAATATAAAACGTTAAAATAAAACTTCAAGTGATGCTTCACTTGGGTTGCCGCCAAAACTCCAAAAATGATGTAGCTTATAACACAATATTTTAAAAAGAAAGTATCAATTGGGCGGTCTTATTACAAATTGCGATTTCTTTTATTGCAAACTTGTTCAATGGGTTACAGGTTCGAATACTGTTAACGGCCGGCCAAGTTTATGTGATGAGAACGAATGTTGTACTAGAGATTTGAATTTTTTCAGTTTAAGTATTATTACTTTTATATGTATGTACATCGTTATCTAAAAGTTTCACTTCCTATGGTAAAATTTAACATTAAATAACAGTTTAGTGATAAAATTTGTAATACTAACAGGTATTGAATATTTATAAATTTATTGATAACTAGCAAACCTAAGTTTGTTTCAAGACACCAAAGTTATTAATGTCACTACCAGCGAGATAAATGTATTTACTAAAGTAATAGAATAGTTGTCTATTACTATGATAAAATTGTTAAATGTCAAATTTTCAAAAGTCAGAGATATTTAAATACAAGTTACTCAGATCGACTAATTAAGGGATTCTGAAACTAAATCCGTCGATGTTTGTTTGTTTGTTTATTTTTTGTTTGTTCGGGCTTCACGCAAAAACCAGCAGATAGATTTTAGTTAAACTGTTACAGTCTTAAAGGTATTATTCTGACTTAAATACTGCGGCATGTTTCATCAAAATCGATCCAATAGAATTGATGATACAGCTTGATCCTTGTTTTAGTAGCCGCCGTTAAGGTATGAGAGGTCAAGTAAAAGTGGTCTAAGACTTTTTGTATATTTTATAAATCTATGATTGTTTTGAGATTTCCCATGTAGTGGAAAACCGACATTCACGCAGGTGGAGCCGCAGTCAAGAGCTAGTATAAAATAAAAATCGAATCACAAATGTACCGAAAATCCGCTGCAGCGCTTCAAACAAGTTATAAATCTAACCCTGCCTGTATGCTCGAATATTCCCGCATATCATGAAATTAACAGCGTTTGCGAGTTTCGATTATTATATAATCTTAGTTAATATTACAAATGCGAACGTGAGTTTGTTTGTTACGCTTGCACGCCTTAACTACTCAACCGATCATCATGAAATTTTGTATACACGTTGCCAGGGGTACGGAGAAGGGCATAGAGTGCCTTTTATCCCGAAAAAACTGTTCCTTCTGATCCTGAGGGATAGAAAAAATAATTTTATATGATTATCCGACATCCACGTGGTCCTCATCAAATCGTGGGTAGAAGCTAGTATGTTAATATTACTGTGGTAATATTGCCCCTTGGGACAAGTTGCTTATTTGCGGGTTATTGGGTAAAGTGAATTATGTCGATCGAGTTAAATATATACAGTAGGCTCTATATATTTATCGTCACGTCAGTCGTTATTATTTTAACTATAAATTTTCGGGACTGATTATCGTATATTCGTAAATTGGTTAATATTTATTGAATTAATAATATTAATTATTGTATAATTTATAATAATAATAATTTGAAAGTTCTGTTGCATTTCAATGTATTCATTGGAATATGTAAAAGAGTTAAAATTAAAATTCTACAAAAGATTATTTAGTGACGATTTACAATAATCTATAATATTATTCTTAATAGTATTTCACTGAAATATGAAATGACAGATGCAAATTAACAAAGCAATATTTTCCTATACTTTTATAACACCGGTCGGTATATTAAAAATGATGTGGATGATTAAACATAGTCTAGTATAATTTTAGGAACGTATAATAAATTTTAATTATCGCAAGAGGTATATTGGATAACCAATTATAATAATGTAATTTATGTATATGATGATATCCTGAATGTTCTCTTTGTATCTCATTATTATAATTAGTATCATAATTCATTTTGCCACAAAGTGCATCAACCTGTTTTGAGGGCATCCTTGTATAACTACTCAGTGCTTGAATTGATTTTGCCTTCGGATGTGACATCTGTTTCATCATTTCTAATACTTGTACTGCAGGGTAGAGTTTTGTTTCTTCGCTTACACGTCCCACTTTGTCCAATAACTGGAGGTGAGTGATGTCAAATTATTGATGCTGGTGAATCATTAATGGCGACCTTGCTTGACACTCTTTCGTCTTGACCACGCCGTTGCTTGACGATTGCATTTCGTAGATCATTCCTATGTTACATAGTTTTATTTCGACTTAATTATAGAGTTTTATTTTAAAACTAGCCGTATGTTTGATGAGATCGTATAGTCAACATTTCAGGAACCATCAGACTTTTAACGCTTTTGGGCGGCGAATAATGATATCTTGTGCAAAATTTCATGCTTCTAGATCTACCAGTTTCACCTCTGAGTCGAACAGTTGTTTCTATATTTTTTGTTTTTCGGTTTGTCTGTCCGACAAATATGTTGTTTGTCGGACCTAACCTCGGAAATAGTTAAACCGATATCGACAGAACTTTCATTGGCAAATAGAAGCCTTCTCAGAGAATATAATATAGGCTACATTTTATCCCCGAATTATTTAGGATTTCTGAGTAAAAAAAAACTAAAAATTTAGACTAAAATTTCCATTAAAAAATGAATAACCGTCAAATATTTAAACCGCGTATGCGGAGTTTCGGGAAACAGCTAGTTATAGAATATAGAAAATATCAATGATTGAATGGCGTGCTTGTTTGCATTAACACTGATTCTATAACCTCCGTTTCCTACTACGGATAAAGGTATTTATTATGCATATAAGATACAATTAAATAATCAATTGATTTTGGTTTTATCACGATAGGTATAATCATCGGCCCATCTACTATCTCACTACACGGCGCAGGCCTACTCTCAGAATGAGGGGGTTAGGTTATATATAGTCCACCACGGTAACCTACTGCATGTTGGATTAAGAAAAGTATACTATGCTAATATTATAAAGAGCTAAAATTTGTTTGTTTGTAAGTTTGTATGTAGGGGGTAATCTCCGGAACTGATGATCTAATTCTAAAAAAATAAATTCACTGGTGCATAGCTACCTTATTCCTGAGTGCTATAGGCTATAAATTATATTTATGTCATGTATATTAGTCGAGCTATCACAGTGTTAATCTAGCAAGTCGAAAAGAAATACTTCTTAAAACAGAATTGTTTCGTGCAACAACCCGTTTGGCCCGCGTGATGTATTGAGTTAATTTACCTCCACTATCTCTGGAGTACCCTGTCCACTAGTGGGACGTTTATAGGTTGTAATGAACTAAAGATTTGAGTTAAAAGCTTTGGTTTGTTAAACATAAGTGTTGTATTTTTATTTCAGTAAAAGGGCAATTCCTGTAAAAATTACGGGTGGACGAAGTTGCGGGCAAAAGCTAGTTTTATTATATCATACATATATGATTTCGTCGGTGATTTCAAATGTGATTTTAAGGCGAAGGTGGCCGCTGTGATCTCTCTTTTATGTTCCGTACCGCCACTTTAATGATGTCGTCGCTAATTGACAAATTGTAATAATTTATTACGAAATGTAATTTAATATCAAATAATTGTATACGAGGCCATGAAAGCAAGATTGGTGTAACTGCAACGCAACCAGCAGCGCTCGTGTGACACCTGATCCCGTCGTGTGACACTCCTGATGCTGCAGCCGTCCGTAGGCTGCGGTAACCGCTTACCATCAGGCGGGCCGTGCTGTTCTTTCAATATTAGGTATATACATACATACATACACTCACACCGATGTCCCATAAGGGTAGGCAGAGATCATAGTACATACTACATACATACATAAATGCACACCTCTTTCCCATTGGGGTAGGCAGAGACCACTTCGTTCCACCTGCTACGACCATTTAATGTAGCAGTGGCTATCCGCAGTCTACATTTCGCCCCGCGGGCAACGAGACGTGTCGGGTGGCGAACCACGACGAGGTATATTTTATAATATTGTTTTGTAGTGCTACAAAAGTTTAAATTCCTGATAGGTAAGTGATTATCTGCCATCTAAGGATAAACTAATGAATTAGTTTTTGATATATTTTGAAAAAAAAATAAAATAAAAGAAATGCCGTCATTTTGACTTTCACAGCCTCAATTGAGGTAACGATTTAGTGGCGGGGAGGGATCCCTTTGCCCGAATAGAACAGGCCCGTGGCCCCACAATGGAGAAGGAGAGAGACTGATCTCTTTCTTAACAAATGAAGCCCGTCACGACTAAGTCCGCCAGAATTGAGGACGACTGCTCACATACTACCCACGCTCGGGCACAGGGGCTAAAGTGGACGTCGCACAGTTTTTAGTGGGTGCAATCCTCACATAACCGTCGTGCTGTGCCCACGGCGCGACGGTATGGGTCAGCCATTTTCTATGCGTTAAAAAAGCGCTTTAGAAATGAGAAACCTTCGAGTTTTTTTTTGCCGGATTCTTTTATATGTGTACAGGAATTCTGAAATTGCAGTTTTAAATTTTATCTCGCTATTTCCACTCGCAGTAAAGTTAGTATATTGTGATGTTTATCCTCGTATATTCAAATTCAACCGCGATTAATGAGTTTCTTGACCACCTTGCTACCTGCAATGGCGTTGGCGCCCAACGCTGTATGAGATCAACAATGTCAAGGCATTATTATGTCAGTCTTGTGCAACAGATCGTCGAGTGACAATGTTGGTCAACATGCGACTAAACACCTAAAAAAAAACTATCGCATGCAGTGTTCTTTGCAATCGCGTGTGTTGTTAGATTAAAATTGCAGATCGATAGTTATAATTAAGCGGTCACGTAAATCGCTACCGGGCTTATCTTCATTTGATTTCAGTTAATTCTCATTGTTGAACTTCGTTTATTATTGTGCTTTCCTGAAAAATGTTTAATATCTATTATTGCACAGTAGTTGTTTACAAAATATTATTATCTTTTTAAATTTATTTATTTGTATTTGTCACGGTTTGCTGTGCACCGCCGGCATAATAATAGCGTCACTCTAACTCCTTAGTTCCCAAAGTGGTCCAAGTCCCGTGGACCCCCAGGGGTCCACGGGACACTCGACGGGGGTCTACGTTGGCGTACGAAAATTTCCATAGATCTAATCTTCACATTTTTTGTCGAGTTTTGGGGATATGGTAGAAATGTAGCTGCAGGGGGTCCACCGGAACCAGCTATATTTTGAAAGTGGTCTATGAGAAAAAAAATCTGGGAATCTCTGCTCTATTTCAGTGAGTACTGTGAAAACAAACTAAGGGATGTACCAAGATAAAGGACAGCAGAGTTATTCTGTTGTTCAATCAAAATCTATTGTGGATTCCAAGACGTCTGTCAAGCGTGTAGATAATGGCAAATGCCTTCTTTTTAAGGAGGAACTTCATGCCCAGCGGTGGACTGGCAAAGGCTGATGATGATAGTACTTGCTTTCTATAATATAGAGCTAATCAGATTTGAACGAGATATTAGAATGGTTAACCTACATAACAGTCAGATATTGTACGTGTGTGTGTATATTTGTACATAAATACGAGTATAGCCAATTGGGGTTCCATCATAATCGAATCTATAGTACAGACCGTAGATAAAGGCACGATGCCTACCGTGGTACTAAATTGGCATATTTTATTATAAGGGTTGGAGAGGCCAGCGCGTGTATCTGCACAGCGCTGTGACACGTCAGCGAGGCGCCCCGGAGCGTCCGCTGTCAGGACTTGGTTTATGCAGGCGTATCTGCTCGGAAGATTCGCTATGCACGAATGCCTCCATCGCTGAATTTATTAGTTTTAAACAGACTTTTGTTTATTTAGCCTTATTTATTATAGAGTTTTAATTTCGATACATTACCATATTGTTTTACTGCAAAGATAATCTTAACATTCTGTTATAAATCGAATGTTTGATAAACATTTAAAGATATAACTCTTCAATGAGGTGTTGCAATATTTTAAGTGTTGAAAATAAATACTCGTGCAATAAGTGTTGATTGTCGCAACAATATATTTATACTTTAGCTAATAATTAGAAACCCGCGAAAATTCCCGTGTGAAGAGATTAGCATTCTATGTTTAAGTAGTCGTCATCTTATTACGTGTCTGTCCGAAGTGACCCCATCTCAGCTTGTTACTGCAATATCATATCACGTAAAAACTTTGAGATCATTTTAATAAAAATCTGAAATCCGCTATATATCCGTTTGCGTAAAAATCTGAACACGCCACTAATAGTTACAAGCGCTTACTGATTGGTATTTATCTGTTCATATAAATCATTTGTCTCATAGACGTTTAACGGCTGCCGTTGAAAATTAATAAACGAATTTGATTTGCAAATTGTGTCTCGGTGGTAGACACACAAGTGAGTCCGTGAGTGTCATTCACTATCGGTGGATCGGCCTTAAGGACCGGGCCGTGTTCAATTAAAATAACTGCAACTTGTAGCAAGGAACCCGTAATGAAGGCAACGAATAAATATTGATTTTAAATGCTAATATATTTTTTTAAATACCCATAACAATATGGTGATTAAGAGTAATGCATCATCCCCAGTCCATATTCGCCCCACTACAGGGGCACGGATCTCTACTTATAAGGAGGGGAATTAGGCAGTAGACTACCACTGGCCTGGTGCGTGTTGGTTGATTTCACACGGCCACGCGGTTTTCGCACAAAGTTTTCCTTCTCTGTTGAGTACATCGGTGCCTATAATGTAGACCGTATATATGTTTGAAATAACCCAGTGGTACAGGACTGGGATCGAACCAGCGAACTTTTCGATCGCACGTCGTGTTTAGTACCACTTGACCACCGATGTACTTAAGAATAATATACTACAGCCAAATCAGCTTGGAGACGTTTTTAAGCTTGTAGAAGTGTACAGTTAGCAAACTAATAAATAAACAAATACTTAACGTTTTTTTATTTTTATAAGTAGGAACTTAATATTATACATATTAAACATAATATGTTTAATTACTACCTTCCGAGATAGCATTATCCTGTATCCTGTAGTCCTTTTCTTTAATTCCATATTCCTTTCTCAATACACCATTCCTACCTCATCCTCTTTCCTTTCCTCTCCACTAAGCCGTGATAACGCAATGAGGAACTTTAACTCTTTTGAACCTTATAAAATGGCGGCGTCGTGGTTTGCCACCCGACAGTCTTGTTCCACGCGGGGGCGAAATTTGGGCTGCGGATAACCACTTTGCTACATTAAACGAACGTAGTAGGTGGAAAGAAGTAGTCTCTGCCCACCCCAATAGGAACGAGGCGTGCCTGTATATACGTATCTATGTAGTATGTACTATGGTCTTTGCCTACCGTTATGCGATATCGGCGTGAGTGTAAGTATTTATATATATTTAACTACTAACGCTATTTATATTCGCAAACTGGTAGCTATCGCAAACTGGTTTATTCCGGTTTTACTCCCTGTGTCTGCAAACACTACCACAATCGGAAACCTGTCTCCAAGCTAACTTATCTGTACACATCTAAAATCTTCGCTCAAATAACTTCTAGTTGGCCTTTTAGAGAATTCCTCATTAGTTAGTTACCGTTCCGTAACTTTATTAACCATGCTTAGTGGCATACTAATGAGACTCGTTAATTATTTGCTAGTGGGTTAACTCCAGTCGATTTTAATTAAGGGTTTAAATAATTTTATTATGCCAGCGCCGCTCGTGTGGTCTAAATATTTGATGGTACTTAAGATTTTTTTTAAAGGCAATTCTGCTTTTAATTTTTCGATATAAAAAGTTGCTCTTAATATTCTTCCAAGAAGTCTTTTATATTCCAATTAAAGCGCTGTCAAAATCAGTTAAACCATTTCTGAATTTAGCCCGGATAAACAAATTTTTTTAAAACGCTTTTAGGATTTAGTTACTTGCAAATCTATTATACTATTTTAAAACTGTTAAATGTCAAATTTTTAAAAATCAAAGATATTTAAAAACAAACTACTCAGATCGACTAATTAAGGGTTTCTAAAACGAAATCCGTCGATGTTTGTTTGTTTGTTCGAGCTTCACGCAATAACCAGCAGGTAGATTTTGATCAAACTATTACAGTCTTAAAAGTACTATTCCGACTTAAATACTGCGGCAAGTTTCATCAAAATAGGCTTAGTAGAATTGAAGATACAGCTTGATCCCTGTTTTAGATACATACAATTGAGATTGAGATACATACGTACATACAGTCGCCGCCTTTTTCCCGCTGGGGTAGGCAGACACCACTTCTTTCCAATTGCTACGAACTTGACATACATCTTTCGCTTCTTTTACTTTCATCAACGCTTTCATACATGGTCGCCGGTTGCGGGTACTTATAACTTGGCCTTGAAACATAATTGAGATCCTTGGCGTTAATATAACGCGCGACGTCAGTTCAGCGACCATCTGGCTGGAAAGGCCAAGCTGTCCTCTAAAAGGCTTGGGGTGCTCGGAAGATCGCAACGGTATTTTACATCAGTCCATCTTCTTTTTTACAAGGCACAAATCAGGCCTCACATGGAATATTGTTCTCATCTTTGGACTGGGGCTCTCCAGTACTAGCTTTAAACTATTACAGTCTTAAAGTACTATTCTGATTTAAATACTGTGGCAAGTTTCATCAAAATAGGCCTAGTAGAATTGTAGATACAGCTTGATCCCTGTTTTAGTATCCGCAGTTAAGGTACGGGAGGTCAAGTAAAAGTGGTTATTAGGATTTTTATATAAATCTATGATTGTGTCGGGATTTCTCATGTAGCGGAAAACCAACATTCACGCGGACGGAGCCGCGTGCAAAAGCTAGTAGCCATATAGTTTTAAGAAAAAGTATTTATTTCGAAATCATAGACGGACACTTTAAGTTTATTTGTATTGATATTAACTGTCGTGGTACATGTTTGTAATTATTGGGCACTGCGAGCGACCTGTACACTCGGAATTGTTAATTTTGTACACTCGCATTTGTAATCAAATTGTTACAAGTTACTTAGCAGCAAACGGCTCATTGGTTAATTAATTGCTTCTAATAATATTAATATAATCGTTATCACCTCAATACACTTTAAATTGCTAATTGTTCGCAGTAAATCAGACAGATAACCTATATTTTGTATTGAAAGCAGTTTAGTTATATATTGTATAGTTTTATATGATATTGTTGTTCTATAGAATATTTACTTGGTTCTGATTAATAATACGCAGGTATATATACTACTTTGAAGTGAAATACGTTGGTGGTGCAGTTGTTGTAGACGTGATTCACGATCGAAAGGTCGCGGGTTCGATTCCAGTCCAGTACCACTGAGTTATTTGGGACATTCAAATACTATCAAGAATCTTATATCCAATAATCTATACTATTATTAAATGTCAAATTTTCAAAAATTAAAGACATATAAAAACAAATTACTCAGATCGACTAATTAAGGCCTGAATCCGTCAATGTTTGTTTGTTTGTTCGGGCTTCACGCAAAAACCAGCGGGTTGATTTTAGTTAAACTGTTACAGTCTTAAAGGCACTATTCCGACTTAAATATTGCAGCATGTTTCATCAATATCGGTCCAGTAGAATAGACGATACAGCTTGATTCCTGTTTTAGTAGCCGCCGTTAAGATACGAGAGGTCAAGTAAAAGTGGTTCATAGACTTTTTATGTAAATCTCGTCTCGTAAGTCTATAGCCGTCCCCAATCTTCATCCACCAATGTGGGCCTACAGGTTTCACGAAACCTTCCTTTCCCGTTGGTGCGTGTGTGGTGTCTACAACGTAGACCGTACACGAGTTTGAAATGACCCAATAGTACGACCCCGGGATCGAATCCACGTCCTTTTTATCACGTGTGTTGTTTAGCACCACTAGACCTCCAGTGTAAGTACTACATGTAAAACTCGAAATGTTTCTTTTTAAAAAACTAATGTTCCGTGTCTTTGAAGTGCTATATAATAATTATAGTTTGTTTTTTTACAAAGAGACAAATGCTACTCATTTATCTAGACCGGCTCTAGGTCCTGTTGTTGATTAACGATGAAGTCCCTTGGCTCGGTCGGTATTGTATTTCTTATTCGATACTGCTGAGTACATCGAGAATTGTGCCTTAAGATATCAAAGTCGACTTGTGCTGGAGATTAATGTCGAGTGCGCAGTGTCATCGACGACAGGTATCTGCTCACTTACCTTGACCGCGCGTGTTGTCCTCTCACTTATAGAATTATTATAGACTAGGTTTTACTCGCAACTCTGTCCGCGTAAATGTCAGTCCAATCGGCTAGACCCGCTGGCCCTGCGGAGAGACATAGCGTCTCTTTGCGTCTTCTACCGTATCTATAATGGGGTGTTCAGAGGAATAGTGGACTAATTCCAGCCGCTGAATTCCATCTCGCCAAAATTTAAAATTTCACTGTCATCACTTGGATAGTTGGCGATATATCACTGTGCGTTTCTCGCACAATATCTTTCTACGTACCACCATCTTGTGGAACGATTTCTCAGCGACGGTTTTTCCAAGCGAATACAACTTGGGGACCTTCACGAAATGAGTTTACACTTTCCTTAAATGCCGACAACGTACCTGTGATCCCACTGGTGTTGCGGTAGCGGCGATCACTTACCATCAAGTGACACGCTTGCCCGTTTGCCCCCTCTTATATAAAAAAAGTATGTATTAAAAAGATGACTTGGCATAAAGGTCTCAGATACCAGGCCAGAAAATATATAAAAAAATTATAAGTTTTTATATGATTACAAGACACATTCAAACGTTGACCGTATTCTTCTTTTATTCGTGTTGTCCTATTATTGATGAAAGATTTATGGGCACCTTAGTTTAGCTTCAATTTTTTTAAACCTCGTATTAGTCTTCTTTTTTCGAATTTCAAAACGTATTTATGAGGATCATATGTGATATGTTTGTAGCCGAAAAACCATCCGTACCTTTTTGATGTGAGTGTGAATTTTGATATGGGTTCGGATCGGATTTGTTCAACGTCGTCTTTCATCTGACCGTGTCACAGAATCTTAAGTAAGATTATTGTTAACTAATATTTATTTTTAATGTTATATGCATTGCGATTGCGTTGCGTGATATTAATTTTGACTTTTTCGTCAGATCCTCTTAATGAATTCTGACTTTTGAAAAAGAAAAATAAATATTTATTAGCATAGACATTTATTAGCATATTCAGCTATAACCTTCGAAACAAAGTATTAGTTAATACAACCTTTACCTTTTACAACCAACTCAGTTTTCTGAACAATACTCGATATAAATTATAAGAATTAAGATAATTAAATATAACCAAGTTATTTCTAGTATTTTTATACTATTCAATCACGTAAAATCACAGAATATTTATATAATACTACTACGCAGACAGTGTATATACATTTTAGTGGGAATATGCTGTTATGTATTTATCCATTGAAATTTTTTGGAATATTGTAAATATACAACTATATCCTATTTCCAAATTCCATATTCCTTACTCAATACACCTTTCCTACCTCAACCTCTTTCCTTTTTTTCCTTTTCGTGGGAACACAATTAGGTACTTTAATATTTTAAGACCTTAAAATGGCGGCGTCGTGGTTCGCCACCCGACACGTCTCGTTTCCTGCGGGGGCAAAAAGTGGGCTACTGATAGCCACTTTGCTCGTAGCAAGTGGAAAGAAGTGGTTTCTGCCTACCCCTATTCTTCGGTAGTATAGTGGTCAGTATACCCGCCTGTTACGCGGGAGATCGGGGTTCGAATCCCCGCCGGAGAGCCAGGAAAAAAGGTGTGAGCGTATGTATGTATGTATGTAAATATACGACCTTGTATGAATGCGTTGATGAAAGTAAAAGAAGCGACAGATGTATGTCAGGATCGTAGCAAGTGGAAAGAAGTGGTCTTTGCCTACGCCAGCGGGAAAAAGGCGTGAGTATATGTGTGTAAATATACTGTTGTCATCGTGTGTTGGAACGTAATCTTCCGCGTCTGATAATTTAAAATGTTTCGATCACGGGCCCGGCTGAAAACCGGCGCTGTGGTTCAGTACATCAGCATTACGATGAGTTGGTAGTCCCTTCGATTTCTTCTCATATGTATATTATTCATAAATTTATGAACGTAGTAGTGTAAGTAAATGTTTCTTTCTTCTTTTATTTCTTTTATATTAAAACTCGGTTGTTCATATTATATACTAGCTTTTGCCCGCCCGCGTGAATATCGGTTTTCTGCTACATGGGAAATCCCGTCACAATCATAGATTTATATATAATTTTTTTAACAAAAAACAAAACCAACATCAAAAAAAAAAACACTAAAAATTCACTAAAAAGTAAAAAAATAATTACGTAATTCATTTATTTAAATATACTTGAATATCACAATCAATTTACTACGACAATAATACACAATTATTGTTATTTTTGGAGTCTGTGCCAGCCTAAATACGTTAAGATGATTCTAAGCAAGAAAAAATTATTATCGAATACAATTAGAGATGTCTACCATGCTACTTTGTTATATGCCCGTTTGTTAATCTCGGCTAAATCGGAATAGTATCTTTAAGACTGTAACAGTGTAATCAAAATCTATCCGCTGGTTTTTGCGTGAAACCCGAACAAACAAACATACAAACATCGACGGTTTTGGTTTCAGAAGCCCCTAGTTAGTCGATCTGAGCAGTTTGTAAAAAAACAAACTTTTACTTTTTAATTTCTGAAAATTTGACATTTAACAAAAATATCTATAATTTTTGAAAATTTAACATTTAATAATTTTATAATAGTATAGACAGTAGATAGATACTGCATGCAAGTACTGTATTGCGACAGTTTTTCTTCTGGTATGTGGCGTCGTAATAATAATATCGTCACTCTATCTCTTTCCACGGGCGCTGTGAGAACCAGCGGTAGGGTGTGCAGGGTTAATGGTAGCGTTATCCGTTATCGTTAAATAGACACACGATTGTCGGGCGAAAAACATCCCCATCAAAGAAGTGCAAAAATCCACCGCGTGCACCTCTTTCATCATCATCATTTCAGCCCATAGCTGTCCACTGCTGAACATAGGCCTCTCCAATCGAATTCCAG
>WUAW01006456.1:2976-22599 GCA_017165845.1 Thaumetopoea pityocampa | reverse complement strand
GCTTACTGTCGTATACAGTACGTACTCTAAGCTGTCGTTTAACAGCTGATATCAATGGCGGCCGTTGAAACAAAGCTCCTCTAAGTTTCTCTAAGCCTTGTGTAACATTTTTCACACTTTCCACAGCAGAATGTAGACTGAACACTGCCACATATTCTTTACCCGCATTCTGTTGGGACTTTACAAGTCTTGTGGCTCTGTCTATGCACACAATTAAGCATCCTGTAACCTTTGGATCTAAAGTACCAGAGTGACCGGTTTTTTCCACTTTTAAAATTCGTTTTATCCATGATACTACTTCGTGAGAGCTCGGATTGCTTGGTTTATCAACGTTTATGAAGCCAGCTTTGATATAATCGGCAATAGGACGTTTTAGCGGCGAATGACCAAATGGAAGTGGCGTGTAATGGTTAGTTCGCACGTTGAGGCGATCGAAATTCTTCAGTAATAAGGGCCAAAAAATAGTGTCAAGTTTAGTTACTTTCTCCGATGGTTCGATTTTAAAGTCACCAATCTTCTGAAACTGTCCAAGAGATACTTGCTCTTTGTCTTTTTTCTTTTTCTTCTCGGAAAACACCTCACCACCGGGTTGTACAACCTCAGTCATTTTCGATTAATTAACACAATTGTTATACAAGTAGGCACTAATAGTTTACAACACGTTGTCCCTACTAATCTCGTATTTTAAGTACGGTGATTGCATTCAATTACTAATAAAAAAAAAGAAAACACGTGCAATTAAACACTTTTAGGTTAGTTTCGGCCATTTGGAAACAAGCTTTACAGTAGATACCTAATACATTGATTAACCACGCTATGGAATCGCCCATTAAAATTTAGTGGCGCTGAAGCTGTGCAAGTAGTTCAATCAATTTTATTTCTTAATGCAGGGTTGATAAAGTCTAATTCGTAGGTAACATATATTTAGTTTATGGTTTATACACCGTAGCGCTGATGGGCTGCAGCTATTGTAAACGAAGTTCATTGTATAGTATGTGCTCCTAACTTCATTATTGTTATTATGATCGAGTAATATTTGATGACTGATTGGTACAGTGGTAGTGACCTTGCTTTCTGTGCGAATGAGTCCCGGGTTCGACCTAGTAAGGACAAACTTTGTATGATGAGCACAAATGTTTGTATACGTGTCACGAGTCAAGAGTATTTTATTTATTTATACAATGCGTGGTTTTGCATTATCGCCATAGTAACAGAGGTTGTTCCATACCATGAATACGAATTACACTTAGTTGGCACTTAAATAAAACTGTTCAATAGGTAAAAAAACAATAAAACGAGTTAAAAAAGAAGATACTAGATTACTTAGATTATTTATTACTCAGAAGCAAAGGGTTGTATTCCCGATGTGCCCACCAGTGTTCATTATGAATGTTGTAAAAACAGCACGCGTAACAAACATTCGTCTGTCCACAATATGCTGACGTCACGGTTTGTTAACACTTAGTGACGAAAAGTTAGCTAAGCCGCATGGCCATGAGTAAGGTCTTGCACTTTTCTGAAATTAAACGGATGCTGTTGTTCCCACTTCAGGAGCGGCCATACGGTGGTGTGGTCAACGCCGAAATGGCGACATACATATTGGAATTGGTAGATAAATAATAATATAATCATATTAATGTCTCATGTTTCTCAGATTTTATCAATTTGTGAAAATTATATACCTAACATTAAATAAGGCTATATGGGCTTGGATTTCTTTGCCATCCCTTTAAAAGAGAAAACTTAAAAAAATAACTTTGACAAGCTCCTGGACTCGAGGTCCAGGTTCTCTTATAACACTTTCATAGCGGATACTATCAGCATTGTACCAGATTGGTCAAACGTCATAAGTATTGTGTTCTATGCCATAAACCATGCTAATGAAACTTCCATACATTGTACAGAACAAAAATTAAAAGTCTTAGCGATGTTGTCTATAGTGCTACATAGTGACTAAAAATATTGGCATCTAGCGTTGTAGATTTTCAACAGACCTTTCAGTGGTCATATTATAGCCTATATAGGCTATGATGGCAAGATCGAGATCTCTACCGAATGAGAGTTCAAATGCATTACACCATTACACGTAGCCATCTCTTTATGATTGTAAATTTTTATTTATAGAGAATGGTTCCATCTGGCGGTAAGCAATTAACTAATCTGTGAGGTAGGTTTTTTAGGACTGCGATCTATTCTATAAATGTGTTATCTATGCCATAAACCAAGAAGGAGAAGGAAACCTCATGTGTTTGTGTTTATGTTGATTATATTTTTTTCTTTAGGTTTCTTTTAAAAACAATAGCATGGCTGGTGTATTATTTGAAGATATATTTAATGTGAAAGACATAGACCCAGAAGGAAAGAAATTCGACCGGGTCAGTCGGTTACACTGCGAATCCGAATCATTCAAAATGGACCTTATTTTAGACATTAACTCTTGGATTTATCCAATGGAACTGGGTGATAAATTTAGATTAGTACTAGCAACAACGCTCAGGGAGAACGGTTATCCTGACGGAGGGGAGTGGAACCCTCTGGAAACGGAGGGAAATCGTGCCGACAGCTTCGAGTACGTTATGTCGGGTAAAGTTTACAGGTTAGTTCGTAATTTGCTTTGCTTCCTTAGGAAACATGTTTTTAGGAATATTTTACTTAACATATTTCATCTTATTATTCGATCTCCAGTTGTTATCAGAGATTTGACTGAGAAGTTCTAATGACTTTTTGTTGTCTTATGACTATTTACCCTCTCAAACCTTGGGATTACTATGTTTTAAATACTAAACCCACTGCTTTATGTATTTTACTGCTGGTAGTGCTTGCAGTAAATAAGGGAAGTAGGCACCACCACTTTACCTATACCATTAAATGGTAGTGCTAAATGCTGCTGTATTTTAGCTAACATCTGTAACATATGTTCCTGCAAATACAGATACCAGAGACTGAACTCAGAAAATCAGTTTGCAGGTCTAGCAACACATATACTTTAAGATCAGAACAGTAGGTAGGCATTTCCATTGGATCTTCTTTAGATGTCTATGGGTGGGAGTAGCTATTTACCTTCAGGTGGTCTGCATGCTACTATGGACTACTACATTGATGGTGTAGTAAGGTTGCAGGTTCGATCTCGGTCCTGTACCACTGAATTCTTTCTAATTTGTGTATAGTCTATATTGCAGACACCAATGTACTCAATGGAGAAGGGAAACTTCATAAAAAAATCTGCATGCCTACATTAGTGTGTGAAGTCTACCAATCTGCCCTAGGCCAGCATGGTAGAGTATGGCCTAATTCCCCTTCTGGTCAGGGGAAATCCGTGCCCCTGTAGTGGGGCTGAATATGGACTGGGGATGATGATGATGGACTTCATGCTCATTTGCTACACTGGTTATATAAAAAGTATTCTATTACATATAGGTCAGGTCTTAAGGTCTTAGGTTGGGTTTCAGGTCATATTTGAGTAGGTCCAATATTATGGCATATAGTTACTGTGACATAGAAGAAGAAACTGTGGAACACTTGCTATGCTATTTTAATACAAGAATGTCCAGAAGGCAAATGGATCTTCTAGGGCTGACATATCCCAGATCAGAGGACTATATGCCCTTCTCTGCTAAGGTAATATCATGTATAAGATGTTGGCTGTATTTGAACAACTTGTGTAAGATAAGTTCAAACACAACTGGGGCAGAACAAAAGTTCGCATAGGGTCAAAATGCAGAGGCCTTCATTTTGTTCAGTTGGGAGTATAAGATGAGTATAAGTTGGGAGTATGAGTTAAGATATAATATGTAATATCTAGCTGTGATAAGCATCCTTTAATGCAGAGGTCCTCAAACTTTTATGTCTTGCAGACCACTTGTAACGTTTTTTACTTTTGGATAGACCACCAAAGTGTAGTTAATATAATATTGTTGTAAATTTATTAACTTCAAATATGTTTTTGACAGTTGATGTGGACCCCTTACAGGTCAATGTCGACGCCTGGGGGTTGATATAGACCACTTTGGATATCAAAGCTGTAATGCAGCGATTAACCCAAATGCTGCTCACTGAAAGGGCTATAAACATGCTATACTTTTAATTGATTTGATCATTGAGACATTTTTGTGAGGTGTTACCATAATAATACCATCACTTCATCTCTTCCTGCAAAGAAGGCCTGAGGATACACCACAATAATGGGTTTACCTTGTATCCATTAGGTTGTGGGTTGAACTCCTGGCTCACATCTCTACATTTTCAAAAAAAACCCTGTTTAGATCATATTTATATATTATATTTATATAACACTGAAGAAACTATATTTTTTGTTCTCCTAGAAGACAGCTATAGTAAGCATAGATATATCCTAATTGTATGGGTGTGCAATAAAACATTCTCTATTCTTCATACATACATATAATTACACCTTTTTCCCTGGCTCTTTGGTGGGGAATCGTATCCCGGTCTCCTGCATGACAGGCGTGGATACCGACTTCTATACTACCGTAGAATTGGGGTATGCAGTAACCATTTCTTTCCACTTGCTAGAAGCAAAGTGGCCATTTGTAGTTCACTTTTCACCCTTGCGGGAAACGAAACTATTTTATTCTAATAATAATAAATCTTATTTATTTATGACAAAATTTCCCAATTTCTGGAGTGGACTTTTAGAATGAACTTTAACAGACCGATAAATAAATAAATATTCTGGAGATCTTAAATATTCCCCACCTGTCACTGGTAAACAAAATAGGGTATTCACCATTCTTTGAAACTTTTTAATTCTATCGTGTGATATTTAAAATATAGTTAATTTGTTTATGTAATTATTGACTATAACTATCCCCACCGGGATTCGACACAATTGTGCTCATTGGTCATATAGTGTAAACATTGTCTTATTTTGTTCAACAGGATAGAAGGTGACGAAGCAGCAATGGAGCCAGCATCTCGGCTAGCAGCCTATGTTTCCTTTGGAGGGCTACTGATGAGACTTCAAGGCGATGCAAACAACTTGCATGGTTTCGAAGTTGATCAACATATGTATTTGCTAATGAAGAAATTAGCCTTTTAAAATTGTATATAGTAATAACTTATACAGATGTCCCGTTGCTATCACACATTGAGAAATTTATTTTACGATATTTGGTGGATTTATTTTTTTCTGATATATTCATAAAATTTTTCAATTTCTTTCAATGCACTTTCAAATCAAACAAGTTTTGGTAATATTTCTTGTGTATAAATAATATTTGAAGTACTGTCAGGCCATGTTGCATAGCTCTATGGGATGCTTGTATATGTTTGGTTGTTAGAATAAAATTATTTTTTTCATTTACTCTAATGAGGCTGTCCGTTTTATATGTGTGCTGTGAAAGCCGATTGAAGCTTAATGGCAGGATAGTAGGTAGTCAAAGAAAAAAAACGATTTTTTTTATTATAGCGAGATATCCAGGACTGCTGTATGGTACCGGCATGAAAATAGAGTCACTCCATTTCTTACTGTGGATGCTGTGAGAAACAACTAAGGAACATACTAGAATAATGGGCTGTTGTTCATTTAAAATCTATTGCGATCTCCAAGATGCTAAGCGTGGTGATTATATAAATCCCTCCTTACTAAGGAAGAGGCTCATGTCCAACGGTGGACTTCCAAGGGCTGATGATGATGATAGTAAACTAGGACGTTGTATAATGGTGGTCTAGTGGTGTTAGACACTATCCGTGACCGAAAGACCACGGGTTCGAAACCGGTTCCGTACCACTGGGTTATTTCAAGTTTATGTACAGTGCAATGGCGTAGGGTGTCGGATTACTGGACGTACTGGTTGTAGACTCCTCTTCACCAATGAAACACCTCCGGGTTAATCTTCAAACACTAGCCCTATTCCTTTACTGTTTATACACTTGTACACATTTACACTTATACACTTTATATCCTAGTATACTCATAAAGTTTAATAATTGTCTTATAACGTCCAAACACTTTGACGACCACTGTTCGAATGAGCCCCTTGCCGAGTTTTTGTTCCTTTTTATACAATCTTGTTCATTCAAAATACGACAGTTGGTCAATTTAACAACCGTACTCATTAATAATATAAATTAAATTTCGATTTTATATCGGTCAAATAAATGAAACTCTACATGATGTGTATAGTGATATAGTGGTGTGCCGGATTAGTGAGTTAAATATAAGCGTAGCGAACAATCGTTTGTATCGAGCAACGGATGTATTCGGAAAACTTAACAGAATTCTCTGCATACCCACTCATTCTAAACATAATTTATTAACCTACACTACAATCAATGAATCTTCTGATTTTTATGCTAAATCTGCTGCAGAAATTGGTACCCGAGAGCACTATAAATCCTATCCTAATGACCTTTGTCTACTCGCCAAAACGCAGCTTGAGAAATCATGAAAAGAGGGGTGGAATTTCTCCAAATCGGTAAAAGGAAGACACTATGCTGATATCCAACCCGACATTCCCTGCTCTCCGTGGTCTTTCAAGTTTCCTAAGGCAAATAAGTCTACAACATCCATCATTTCCAGACTCAGACTAGGTCGTTCTTGTACTCCAACTTTCCTCGCCAAACTCAGGATCAGGCGTACTGCTTTGTGCGAATGTGGATTTGATGAAGGAGATGTGAAGCACATCTTCTGTTGCCCCAAACTACGTTATTCCCTCTATGACATCCTCCTTCCCGATATTCCTCGTCCTACATCTTTTAAATGACTCCTTTCTCCTGTCTTAAATTTGTAAATACGAACAATATCAAATTGTAAATATTTTCCTTCTTAACACAGTAACCTGTAAATATTTGTCTTTCTTATTGTTTGTCTAACTAACCCTACTAACGACGGGTCTATGTATTGTTACATCCTTTGTTTGTTTTCAGATTTATTACACTGGTCGTAGCACTTTCCGTCGATGGACCTTCTGTTCTTCCACTACCAAAATTCTTTTATTTCACCGCTCACTACCCTCTAAGTTTATGATATTTCCATAACGGATATTGGCAGAATTGTACGAAATTGGTCTAAAGCCATAAACCAAGAAAGAAAGAATCCCCGCACCTTAACTAAGCAACACGTCGAATTCCTCAAATATAGAAATCAACGTTCCATTTACGTACTACATTAAATTAATACAGTATCAAATCACTAGTGCCACTGCATGCGATTCAGGGGTATCCTTTTCATGCGCGGACACTCATTTACTCAAAGCCTCTAACGCCTCGTCAATACCGGCCCACCACACATAGCGCACGCCATTGCCTTCGTTTTGATAATACCATGTGCGGTTCATGCAATTATTCTACAGTATTGTTTTTGAAACAATTCTATATAAACATTGTGACAGGATAATTTTGTTCTGACAATCTAATTTATATTGTAAGGTTATTATTGTAAGATTAAATTTTATGTTTTTTAAGTTTGTGTTTTAATTTTTAGTAATTTAAATCTGTATGGCGCTGGCAACAACAGGGTCGTTCCGTCCTTTCTCGGGGGTACCACTAAAATTGACTGAGCTAATATAATCCGTGGTCAAAGAGAGCAAAATACCATTTGCGCGCCAGGTAATCAACTTCAATCCGTCCCGCCATAAACAATTTAAGGATGGTGTAGGCCTAGACGCCAGCAACGATTTCTGTGATCAACGGGAAGGCCAAACCGTCGTCTGACTAATCCATCATCTTTTCCACTCGATAAACAAAAATAATGGTCTCCTGATACGCGCTGTACGCTGTACTAGCTAATCGTCCATATAAACCGTTTATTCAACTACCCTCAAATGAAATGTACGCCGGAAATGTTAACTCACTGTTATAAAAGAATTTTATGTAAATGTAACATTTACATAAAATTGGATTGTTTATTTGGTTTATTGGATTAAAAAATTGTAATTTTTAAATATTGTACATACATACACTCACGCCGGTATCCCATAAGGGTAGGCAGAGACCACAATTTGCCACATACTACGATCCTGACACACCTCTCTCGCCTCATCCACATCTATACATCTCGTATACTTTCGTCGATTAAGGGTGCTACGAACTTGGCCTATTTGGAACAAGTTGTTGATATGGTTCAAGTAAGTTTTTCCTGGGCGCCCTCTTCCGACACTTCCACTCACATTTGCCCGGTATATTCGTTTCGTCAATCGAATCTCACTCATTTTTTCTAAATGACGAAACCGTTGGAGCATTCCTTTCTCGATCCTTGTCACCACATCATACTTCAACTTACACCGATCCCTTAAATATTGTATTACATAAATAAAATTATATCCTTGACGATGAGGCCCTACAAGAGACGAGGCTCAAGGCGACAGACTAAAAGTCTGCCGTACTGAAGGGCATGCTCACGAGATTCCCGCGGCCGAGCACACGGGCATTCAAAAAGGAGAACGAAGTAATGCTGTAGGCATTGTTTCACAATCAAAATAGAGAGTAATGGTAGGGTAGCTAGATTATCCTGCGATTCAACGAACATGTACTACGTTCTTCTAGGTGCTTACCAGATCTGGAGGTTTTGACAATTATTTAATGAGGGGAAATAGGCTATTGCCTATTTCCCTTCATTATTATGATTATGAACAAAGGTACTTTCTTACTATGCCCACCGATAATAAGTAAAAAAAATGCGTTTGTCAGTTACCTCTTCATAGCTTAACAGCTTACTTGTCTGGTAAGTAGGCCAGAGTTTGAGTGAGATTGTGGATAACATTTTACGAATTTTAGCTTACACGGGTTCGGAGCCCTTGTACCTAGGGGGCCTAGTATTTTTGATACGGTGGTAGCTACGACCCTGAACATATATGATTTATTCACTGAGCAAGTAATTTACTATCAATGATTTATTGTGACAGTTAATTTTTTTATTTGTAATAAGAGCCATCTAGTGCTGATTAGGTAAATCATGTGAGTTAAAAGAGAAAAATATGACTTTATATTTTATCATTTGAAGAATAGATAGCGCCACATACTGCTCTGATAAATTGTTTTCATATTATTATTTTAAAATCTTTTGTATTAATCGGTTAAAATTGTTTCACAAAAATCCTTTTCATTTAGTATATTTGTCTATTATAAGATTTTTTTAATTTTTAAACTTTGTAAACTCCTTGACACTCTGTATTTAAAAAGTAAAAAAAAAAACAAATAAAAAAGTAAATATTTATCTAATTTATTGGTGTTTAGCACGCGTTTAGACTTCTGATTTTTTTGTAAAAGAATAACTTTTTCAGAGGTACAGAGAAGGCCATAAGGCGAAAATGGTTAAATCTAAAGTAAATTAGATCATTAGAACCCATCTAAAATTGTAAGTATAACTTAACCCACTGAAATAGCTGAACCATAATTCTAATACCGGTAGTTCTCAACAAGGTCATGTTCACAGCACCCTTAATCAACGAATGTGTATGAATGGATGTTTGAATGTGAATAAAGCGAGAGAGGTGTCAGGATCGTAGTATGTGGTGAACCGTAGTCTCTGCCTACCCCTACGCGATACCGGTGTGAGTGTATGTGTTCTAAATTAAGTATATAGATTGAATATATGGATCTGCGGCATTAAGATAGCGTCACGCCATCTCCGTGAATGCTATGGGAACTAGCTAAAGGATCTACCAGGTTAATGGGCAGCGGCGCCATCTTGTTGTTCAATCAAAATCTAATGCGATCACCAAGATGCCTGCCAAGGAGGGGGATTTTTTTTTAATTTAAAGACAACTCCCGCATTAGGATTAATTCCTGTTACGCGGGGACTTTACAAACATGCAAATAACGGGAACACAGAACACCCAGACTCGGAACAACAATTTGTGGTTCACATAAAGTTGTTGTCCCGTGTGGGGATCGAACTCACAACACTCGACAGCGCAGTGGACGCTTAAACCACTGCGCCATCCGTGCAGTCAATTATGGCAAATGCTTCCTTTTTATGAAGGTCCATGTCAAGCAGTGGAGTTTCACGGGCTGTTGATGATGATGGGGCGTAAGTACTTACATAATGCTAAACAGTTAAGATAGAAAACATCTGCAGTCCATATTTGTCCCCATTACAAGGGCGCGGACCTCCCCTGATCAGGAGCTGGCCGCGCTGGCCTAGTGCGGGTTGGTAGACTTCACACACCCATGTGAGCATGCAGGTTTCCTCACGAACTTTCCTTCTCCGTTGAGTACATCGGCGTCTACAATGTCAACCGTACGTGAATTACAAATAATAACTCAGTGGTACCGGACCGCGATCGCACCCGTGACTTTCGATCGAGAGTCGTGTCTATAACCACTACACCACCAAGTACTTTATCTGGTATACACCATCGTAACTAATATTATAAATGCGAATATGATTTTGTTTGTTTGTTACGCTTTCATGTCTTAACTATTCAACCGATCATCATGAAATTTTGTACACTTATTGTTAGAGGTACAGAGAAGGACATAGGCCACGGAAAAACTGTTCCCGACGGATATAAATAAATTATATTGTCAACGGTCTCTGACATGTATTTAAGGACATCAACGTGACCGAAGTCATAGTCTCGATTAGATACGTTAGTAGGTATATAAATAATTTTGACCACTGGAACAGTTCATGGTTAGTAGATACAAAATAGTTCAGAGGTCGCCAAAATGGTGATCACCAGACCACTAGTGGTCCGCGAGAAAATATCGTTGGTCTCGAAAAAAATGTGGAATATATTTACTCATCGCGTTATGTTTTAAGATGCACTGAAACATAATTCAATTCATAACAATACGTGAAAAAATGGATCAAAGAGAAATAAGAACGTCCGCAAAAATTTTAAATGGCCTTATACTGATGCTTCCCAAGCCTGTCAAATGTTCTTTTAAAAAAAATAATGTCAAGTATCATTTTGCTATAACCAATAGGAAGTCAGACTTCCTGTCGACCAGCGGTTAAAAAGTCCTGTTAGTGGTCCGCCGGATTTAAATTATGAATTTACTGGTCCGTGAGGTCAAGAACTTTGGCGACCGCTGAAATAATTCATTTAATAAAAAAATTCGATATTCCTGGCGTGGGTGTTAGGTTTCGCACTTCAATATTAAAGACGTGCCCTTGGCAGCCGTCTTGTCTTCGGTCAGATAACGCAGAGCTGGACTCGGACCACCCACGCCTTGAATACATTTTTAACGTACCTTAGGGTAAGTAAGGAGACTCGAGGGTTTCATTAAAATATTCTTCACAGTCAATTCGAAATTTTATAATGGAGTAGCTCAGTGACACCCAAAGTGTCTATATCGACCCCCGGGGGTTGACGATGACCTGCAAGGGGTCCACGCCAACTATCAAAAACACATTTGCAGTTAATAAATTTACAACAATGTTATATTAACTACGCTTTGGCGGTCTATCCAAAAGTGAAAAACATTACAAGTGGTCTAAAAGACAAAAAAGTTTGAGAACCTCTGGAGTAGCTATTAGCACAAACTATGTGGTGTAAATTTTACCAAAATCCATCAATGGGATCATAAGTTACAGAGATATATTTGTTGAGGTGTGTGTTAATTATGATACGCGTTTAAATAGCAAGGTTATCGTCTGCTTATACTCGCAGTTCTATAGCCTTAAAGTAAAATAACATTGAATTCGAATTATTATTCCACGGGAACCCATTACTAAGTTAAAACGACACTACTTTAAAATAGGTAACTAAAAACTAATAATGGTAATTATTAAATTTATTTATGATCACCGGTTGTATATACAAATGTAAACTGCAAAGATTCAAATAATTCTGACATTTGGAAGTTGGTAAAAAATGGATTGAAAGACTCTAATTATCATACATAGAAAAAATCAAACTAAAAAAAGCAGTGAATTTTTTTTTTT
Organism: Thaumetopoea pityocampa; assembly: GCA_017165845.1. NCBI lineage: Eukaryota > Metazoa > Arthropoda > Insecta > Lepidoptera > Notodontidae > Thaumetopoea > Thaumetopoea pityocampa. Next base: position 10,745 of record WUAW01006456.1, on the reverse strand, counting down.
GTTTTACTAACTCATTTCTGTATCATTCAGATTGAGATGGAACCTTTGTAAGTATTGTGCACACACACGTATAAAACAATACTGTCTTAGAAAATGTAAGTTTCAAACTATTGAACGAATTCGATGGAGTCCTCGCATAATTATTGCCCGACTGCGTCAGGAGGGTTATGTTTTTGGAGTGTGTGTATGTATTTTTTGGCACGCTCTGTGGCCTACACAGTTGATGAATTTTAGCTTGAAAGGTATCATTAGATTCGTTTTAACTGTGAGAGTAACACTGGGTATATCAAAATTATAACACAATTACATTATTCACGCAGTCGGCATTTTCATTTTATTTTTCAATATTTTTTTTTTATTGTACTGTAAGTCTTAAAAAGGATATAGATTTTAAATCATCTTTATCTTTATGACTTACCTACACTGTTGACGCGGGCGAAGCTATGAATATTCGCTTCTTGAGTTTTCCCTTTCAAAAGGATCCAAGCCCATATAGTTTTACCCGACATAGATACATATATTCAAAAGTTAATAAAATAGTGGTGTATCTCATTTTATGGCTTCGTGGGAGTTTTGAAATCAAGCCGACGATTGTCTCATTGACTAGATGAAAGTTCCCGCAGGCTCATTGCTTTAAAAAAAATACGATCACTTCAATGTTAATCGTAGTTTTATTTAAATGTTTCAATATTGTTTACGATTATTAACGATAGAAACACAAACCACCAAAATAAAACTTCAAGAGATGCTTTAATCGGGTTCTTCTGCTTTCTTAATTTATGGCGTTTGACCAATGCCGCCAAAACTAATGATATTTACAGCTAGGTATAATATAGGTTTGACAGAACTCAAATGATTGTCTAGAAAACAGAATAAAGCAAGACAACAATTCAATCGGGTTGCCGCCAAAATTAGTATAATATAGATTTGACAGAAGTCAAATGATTGTCTAGGAAATAAAAAATAAACAATGCGATATAAAGGCGCTGACACACGAGGCTCATTAGCGCGGCGCGTGGCGCGCGCTCACTGCGCCACATGAAGTCACGCGTGTGAGCAAGCTTTAATTGCTCCCGGTGTGTTTTACAAACCTACCAATTTACTATTATTTTTATTACTCTAGTATTTTTCGCGTCTATGATTATTAAGTCACTAAGCGCATAAAACAATTTTTAAAACCAAATTGGAAACTTTATAATGTGTAAGTCATTTTAAAGTTGCGTAATAATATTTATACATTACTAGCAATACCAGCATAGTATAATGAACTATTATCTTCGATTTAGAAATAAATAGGCGATAGAAAAGGAGAAATAAACAGGCAACACCTTTTTTAAAATGCTTGTTATGTTTATAATTAGCTTGAAAAATAAATATTTCACTGTACAATAAATAAATAATCATTGTTTTAAATAAATAACAACTAGTAATAATTCATAGTACACATATATATAATAAAAAAATAGATTATAAAATTTGTAAAACGTCGATGTCTGCACATTAAAGTTATTTAAAAATCAAACTGAGATCAATTAATTAAGGGCTTTTGAAACTGAAACCTTTTTTGTTTTCTTCACATCTATTTGTTTGTTCGTTTGATCAAGCTTCACGCAGAAACCAACTTAGGTAGGTTTTTGTCACACTGTTGCAGTCTGAAATTTCTATTCCAACTTAAATAATGATTATTATTATTGCACACACGGCACGGAGCCTCGATAATCAATTGCACACACTATGTGCAATCTGTCTCGAATGGGTTAAAAAGATCAGAAATACTCCTGTTATATCTTTAATGGATTTGCCGATAATAACTCCCGAAATCGAAACCGTATAAATTTCTAGAAAAACCGATACAAGTATGAGTGTGTCATTTCACAGCAACCACAGACGACGAAGTGTTCGCATAAAACTTTCTTTTTTTACGTTTTTCTGCGCTGCAACAATTCCGATGGAACGCATCTCTAGCAAATCGGCTAGGCAATATTAGAACATAGCAGGGACATTTTTCCGAACATGATTTTATTGCATTTCTGGATTAACTTAATAAAGCTCTACTCAATACTCCCGTAGTTCTATGAGGAATTGGAACCAAGATACAACATTGGTGATGATTCTGCTGTAACACAATCTAACTAAATTTAGACTCTTCCTATCTTTTTTTAACGCCAAACGCCAGAACGAGATAGCAAACATTTTTAGCTAGCACCAATCTACATTTCTGTCAAAAGGTATAAAAAATGTTGCGTTTTTGCATAGGCAAAAAAACGACTAAATATAGCTTTAGTCGGGATGTTCCGAGATCGCGTCTAAATTTCTTAATTTTGACGTGTCTAAACAAAATTCTCCACGCTAAAATTGTAGCTATCTCGTTTTGGCTTTTGGCATTAGAAAGAGATGGGGAAAGTCTAAATTTAGTCAAGTTCTGTTATAGCAGAATTACCGCCATTAAACCTCTTACAGACGTACCAGATAGAAAGAACAGCATAAAAACTGTTTTTAAACTATCCTGTAAAATTTCATTGAAAACACTTACTAGGTTTTTAAATTGCGCAGCCGAAATGGTGAATAGAAACATCGTACTACAGTCGCCAAGTTAACACGGCTCCCTCGTAGCAAGGGGGGTGCGGGGTGTAAATTGGTTCAATTTGCGTCAAAATGGCGCGCGCGAGGTAACAAGGTGACAGTAATTATACGTCATTTATTTGATGATGGATTTTTAGCTGTTAGGTGTAGTGGTTACATGTTGAAGAGTATAGGTTCGATTTATGTATGTGTTTGGTATAATAAGTACGTAATTTAGTTTAGGCCACAATAAAATAAGTATAAAAATAATATAATAAAGGACATCAAGGACATCATCCATTTTGGTCCAAATGTAAAAGTGCCGGCCAATGAAAAAAGTGCTTTATTCTGATACAACATGATCGCCTGAGCATTTCTTATTAGGGCACCAAAGTTGTAGCACCATTGTAATTGGTATTATTTGACTTCACAAAATTTGTCTTTTCATACATTTTGAAGTATAGACTTATGAAGGACAGACTGTGTGAAGTCAAATAATACCAATTACAATGGCGCTACAACTTTGATGCCCTAATAAGAAATGCTCAGGCGATCATGTTGTATCAGAATAAAGCACTTATTTCATTGGCCGGCACTTTTACATTTAGACCAAAAATGTATGAAACCCGGATGTCCTTTGTTCTGGGTACTTTCAGACACCTCGATTTTTCTCAAATCGAAGTTTCTGTCTATCTAGAGCGCTAGACTTCATGACTACGGTTTTGTCCCTGCCAGGATTCAAAGCGGAGACCTAAGTTATCTCTTATTTTTTTTATATGAATTAATAAAATACATACAATCACGCCTTTTTCCGTGGATCTCCGGTAGCGAATTTTATTAATCTATAGAGAATGAAGATGGTTTGTCAGTGTATTATAAACTTTAAAAATATCAGATTCATTTTTTTTAAATCTGTTTACAAAAATATAACGTAAAAATCTTATCTATGGAAATAAAATATATCGTCTATCAATGTATGTATCGCTTTTAACTTCAAAGCTGTTAAGATATGCTATCTATGGGAGATATGAAATTTAAATTTTGTATACGAGTAAGTCTTCTTGGTAAAAACGAAGGTTTTATTTCTATCCCATATCTAGAACGGATCCAGAGATATCACTGTCTGCACGTTTACAGTTAACGTAAATATACTTATAAAAATTACGTTTATAACAAACAACATTAGGTAAATAGTAATTTTAAACAATGCTGTTATTAATTCAATAAAGAGCTAGACGATAAAAAATAATCCATACAGTTAATTTAAATGAGAATTGTCTTTGGTTAATTTCGATATAATTGATACTCTTCAGACATTCGAATTATGAATCAACGTCACCTTGACAACGATTGGTCGCGGCTCGTCCAATCAACACACGCTTTTCGTTGGAGGCGGGAAGAGGCAAACGTCAAATGCAAATGAGTTTTTTTTATAAAAAGAACCAGTTTCATGCATCGTTGTATATGTTACTCATGGCTTTGCCGCGTTTGTTTAGTCTGTGACTTGCTACAGTAATGTTTATAATATTTGTGATATTATTTTGACGTTATTTTCCGTATTGAAGATTTATTGGCGTATTATAAAATACATCCCTCCTTCTCTACTGCTCTTACGACTTATTATAAGCATTCGGTCTTGATCTTACGACTTTACGACAGATTGGCTTAGATGTAGTGAGCCTGCTTTATGGAGCAGTGGGTCCTGGATTCCAATCCGGTAGGGAGCAAACTTTCTGTGATGAGCACAAATGTTTATACCTGAATCATGGATGTTTGCATGATTAACATGTTTATTATATGTGTTAATACTTATCTATACTATTGTAAAATTGTTAAATGTCAAATTTTGTAAATGAAAGATAATTAAATAAGAAACTTCATCAAAAGCCGTCCAGCAGAATTGAGATAAAGCTTGATATCTGTTTTAGTAGTCACCGTTAAGGTACGAGAGGTCAAGTAAAAGTGGTTCAATGCCTTTTTATATAAATCTGTTATTGTGTCGGGATCTCCCATGTGGCAGAAAACCAACATTCACGCGGGCGTAGCAACGTCATCCTGCTACTCAATCAAACAACTACCACCGTTATGATGCCTTTCAAGCGCGGGGATTATGGTAAACCCCCACTTTGTAAGGAGGAGGCTGATGTCCAGCGCTGGACTTCCACAGGCTGATAACGATGATGACGGTGAGAGAGGTGTAAGAACAGACGCCACGTTCACCGTTCTCCATTCGTCGTGTTGATCGCCTTCACTCGAATCATATTAGGTATATATCGCTCATCCAATAGAACAATGACGTAATTGCAAAAAAGTTAAAATTTTATTTTGCATTTAATTTGGATGATTTGTTGTTTAATATGGATTTTTTTCGAGAATGCTCTTTATTATTAATAATAATCTATAAATAAATTATGAAAAATCATGATATTCGATATGATTTACAAAATGGATATAATCCAATTTTAAACTGAAACGTTTCTTCTGATAAATTCCAAAAATGTAATTACGTCATTGTTCTATTGGATGAGCGATATGTGTTCGAATTGTTCGAATGAATTCAATCGTATCATTTCATTGTGGCGCGTCGCTAATGTAAGATACATCACAGTTGTTGGAAGTATAACACAGTGAATGCCGACTCCTACGGGAGGTTCACCCCCGTGGCCATGATTTAACGACTTGCTCTCCTGTTGACGCTTTTTTCGTTGTAATAAGTTTTTTTTTCATTGGAATAGTTAGAATAAAGTATTATTATTAGTCGACGGCATAATGCGACTTACAAACTAAATTGAAGCGAGACACGGCGCCGTGTAGTCGACATTGAATGTGATAACAACTCAGATCCTAGAAGTTCCAACGGTTCTGCACGAAAGTTGAACATACAGAATATTATATTGCAATAACGATGTATTGTTGAAGTATGACGTGGTGACAAGGATCGAGAAAGGAATACTGTAGTCGTTTGGTTTTTTAGAAAGAATGAGTGAGATCCAAATGGCGAGACGAATATACCGGGCAAATGTGAGAGGGCACCCAGGAAAACCTACCTTGATCAAATCAAGAACTTGTTTCAAATAGGTTAAGTTCGTAGCACCCTTAATCGACGACAGTGTCTAATAAGATGTATGGATGTGGATGAGCCGAGAGAGATGTGCCAGGATCGTAGTATGTGGGGAACTGGTCTCTGCCTACCCTTACGGGATAATGACATGATCATTGGCCTACAATCAGGTGGTCTTGTTGTAAAGTGGATAATAACCAGATCGTACCGCAGGCACAGACACCACACGGAGTGGGGGCCTAGCCACTTGGCATTCTCCTACTAGACCTTGTGTGCCACGATGGGTTTCCTACCTATCACACTCTGCCATGGTGCAGCGCGGTCTGACTATTTTTCTGTTCTTTATTAACCGGTTCTCCAGCTGCGAAGCTTTCGAGTGGTGACATTGACACAGATGTCTGAATCACGCTGATGAAGTTTGATGGTGACTTGAGTACATACAATGTCCAGACATCACCGTCGGGGCGGTGGCGGGCCCCGCTAGACTGGACCGTCATATCATCCCGTTTCCAGTACTGCCACTCCTGCCATATTTTCACCTATAAGTGGTGACCCTGATATGATTTGAACACGCAATCTTCCAATACGAATCTAGTACACAGAACTCCAACAATGTTTGACTCGTAAACTAAGTAAGTTAAAGTCATATAAAAAAAAAGAAACTATTTTCATTGTCTATCAACTACCCAACATTAAATCAACACTATTCGATTCATTATTATTAGTTTTATTAGAGATGTCGTGGTATTAAATCGCATCAAACACCTGTGCGTTGGCGAGTACCTACCTACCAAGATTGTTTTGACGATCTGAATTAATTATGCAGTACGAGTCTGTTCTATAAGATTGTTTGTTGTCTGTTCTATAAGATTGTTTGTTGTCTGTTCTATAAGATTGTTTGTTGTCTGTTCTATAAGATTGTTTAGCGGTGCTAAAAACATTCCAACTCTTTTCGTGGATGCTGGGAGAGTCGTCTGAGAAACTCACCAGGGAATGCTCAATGACATCACTCCTCCAATCTTAATAGCAGAGGATTGGGTCCAGTCCAGATCCACCGGTGAACATTCGATGGATTGGTGATGACTAATGATTATGATTAATGCATCTGTTTATTTTTGTCACAAGAGTACCCCGGGATGCTGGACATGACTTCATGTCCTTTTCCTCAAGTCAGATACAAAAGAGAATCGTAAAGGTTCAAGAGAAATCCTGTCAAAGTCATTCCAAATATTTATTGACAGAGCATTATGTTTTTTGTAGCCAGTAGGAGTTTGACACATCCTGCCAGTCTGTTCAAAGGCTTGAATTTTTTTTGAAAAAAAAAACTAAAAAGTGCTCGCATCAAATCTCAGTGGGTTTCTTGCTCGTAAAATCATTCGTAGATTGTTATCTATATTCCGAACATCTCTGACCATGCATTGAAAGGTATGGTCGCAATGTTACTTCTATAAGGTACAAAGTAGCACTTTTTAAACGATTATGATACATTATATTGGTAATAAATTCATTCTTTGATATGTTACCTAATATCTACTAATCAAACAACTTAGACGTAGATATTGCTAATAAAAATCGTAAACATAATTTGCCGTACATGCTGTTCCACCGTTATCGCGCACCTCAGCCTGGATTATCCCCCTTCCCTGTCGCGCCTCCCACCCCTCTGGACCCTCCGCAATCCCTCTGGATGAGAGGGAATGGGACGCAAGCTCCACGACCTGTCAGTCATCTGGTGACGATCGGTCCGCGATAACGCTTTGACATTTCAATAGAATAAATAAACTTTGTCTATAGTTTATAATGAAAGCTGTCATCGTCTATATAAAATTTAAAAAAATAATTCATAATGAGAATTTGGAACTGTAGTGGCAGTTAATTTGAAAAAAGAAATAATGGTTAATCGTTAGAAGTGTATAAAGAGATAATCAGTGTTTTTTTTTGTGATACAATGAAAAATAATGTTATATTTCAGGACTTTTTGTCTTATTGGATTCTTATAAGGTACATGTCTAGTTCGATTTTATCTTACTAACATTTGGATATGTTATAAATTGAAAAGTTTAGGTGTTGGGTGTTTAGATATTTGTGATTCAATCATGCTAATACGGCTGAACTAATTTAGATGAAATTTATTATGTATTTTTTT
>WUAW01006451.1:15293-26546 GCA_017165845.1 Thaumetopoea pityocampa | reverse complement strand
GACTACAATCCCACCTGATGGTAAGTGGCGATGTAGCCTTAGGTGGTAGAGCGCACTAGCCTAGTAGAAACATGTTCACTTGTTTCTTGAAAGCGTCCACATTGTAATCAGAGGGAAACACTGACGCCGGCAGACTATTCCAGTCCTTAGCGAGATAGGATCCGTAATGAGATAATCCGCAGGAGAACTAAAATCGCCGATGTAGCTCAAAAGATTGCAAAGCTCAAGTGGCAGTGGGCGGGGCACATAGTTCGCAGAACCGATGGATGTTGGGTCCTAAAGTGCTGGAGTGGCAAGCCCGAACCAGAAAACGTAATGCAGGCAGACCTCCAACTAGGTGGACCGATGACCTGGTGAAGGTCGTGGGTAAGAGGCGGCTCATAGCCGCTCGGTGTGGCGATCATTAGAGGAGGTCTATGTCCGGTAGTGGACGTCTGTGGACTGATATGATGATTGGGCATTCTCCTTAGTTTTGATGTCAAACTTATGAAAAAAATCATAAGTTTTAAAAGTTGTGTTTATAATGTAATGTTATCTATCTATACTATTATAAAATTGTTAAATGTCAAACATTCAAAAATCAAAGATACATATTTAAAAACAAACTGCTCAGATCGACTAATTAAGGGCCTCTGAAACCAAATCCGTCGATGTTTGTTTGTTTGTTTGTGTGTGCGGGCTTCAGACAAAAATTGTACATGTTGTTGATGTTGTGTCGGGCTTCAGACAAAAACCACCGGGTAGATTTTAGTTAAACTGTTACAGTCTTAAAGCTACTATTCTGAGTTAAATACTACAGCATTTTTTATCAAAATCTGTCTAATATAATTGAAGATATAGCTTGATTTCTGTTTTAGTAGCAGCTGTTAAGGTATGAGAGGTCAAGTAAAAGTGGTTCTTAGGCTTTTATATAAACCTATGATTATGTCGGGATTTCCCATGTAGCGGAAAATAGACATTCACGTGGGCGGAGCCGCATGCAAAAGCTAGTGTGTTTATAAATTTATGTTTTACAGGATAAATACTGGGGATGAAAATTCTCAGGGACGGCTGAACATAGTCTCGATGAAAGAAAGTGTATTCCATTTGCAGCAGAAGAGAATCAACAAGGAGTTCCCTTGGGATGTAAGTTATAACTCAATATTACGTAGGGTGTTCAATAAGTCTTGTCGTGTGATCATATATATTTATTTATTTTTCAAAGTAAATACCGTTACAATTTATACATTTATGCATGCGCACAAACCACTCATTTATCCATTTCTTCCACTTTTCTTTGGGAATTAATTCAAGTTCTTCCTTAAACGTGCCAATCAACTGCTGTTCCGAAGACTTACGGCCTTTCATGCGATTCTTTACATAAGGAAAAAATAATCCGAAGTCACATGGCACGAGATCTGGACTGTGGGGAGGGTGTGCGAGTACATTAATACCGGATTCTGCCAGAAATTGCGCGGTAGCGGCAGCTCTATGGGCCGGCGCATTGTCGTGGTGAAGAAACCATGATCGGAGTCCTGAGTTTGGTCATCGATTTTTCAATTTTTCGAACAATGTAGGCAGACAAATTTTAGTGTACCAGTCACTAGTAACGGTCTTCTGTCCACTAAGCATAATGAATTTGATTAATCCTTGTTTGTTGAAAAAATCCGTCATTATCCGTTTATTCACAGATTTCGATTTTCTCACCCGAGTTGGTTGTTCCTCGTCTTCGAAGACCCATATCTTGCTTTGGGATTTAGTTGGCACGTCGTAATAATAAACCCGTGTTTCGTCACCTGTACAATGGAATTCACATGTTTTGATTGGCCACTGTCGAATCGATTTATCATAGATCGCGCCCATTCGACGCGACACGCTTTTTGATGCTCGTTTAAAGCGTGGGGTGCCCACAAGTTACAAAGCTTTTTCACACTTACATGGTTTTTTACAATTTTGTTCAAAAAAAAATACAGAAATGTTCAGAAGTTCTTCTAACTGACTAGGAGAGATAGATTTACAGGCTAGTTGTGTTAAGAAGGAAATTATTTACAGTTTGATGTTGTTCGTATTTACAAATTGACATAAAATAGGGATAAAGGAGAGGGAAAAGGTGTAAGAAAGAAGGCATTTAAAAGAAGTTGGACGAGGAATTTCGGGAGGGAGGATGTCATAGAGCGAATAGCGTAGTTTAGGGCAACATAAGAGGATGTGGTACACGTCTCCTTCATCAAATCTACATTCGCAACTACTACGTAAGCTGCTATATGGAGTATGGGAAAATTATTAATTTTAAATACAGTCATAAGCACATGAAGCTTTACACTGGTAGTGCGAGTCCTACGGCGATTATATTATAATAAAAACGGTTCAAAATCCAATGTATAAAGCTCCATGAGCTCTTGACTTTTTTTGAATCTCTAGGGAGGGGGCAACTCCCTGCGCCCCCTTGCCTTGTCTTTGAGTCCGAACGTCTTGGGTTTGAATCTCGGCTTACGTGCAAACATTTCCATGGCTTGCATGGTTATTTGAAAGCTGTTGAAATCATAGGGTCCCAGTTGGTGTTTCAGTGACACTACTCGTAGCTGGAGTCGTTCTCCCCTAAGGGGAATGACGTTAGACAATAGCCGGTCAGTATTACGGAAGAATCAGCGTGTCGTTGTTTTAATTGAACATTAATACTGTTTTAAGTGTAGCTTTATAATTTTTCGATCTGAAAATATCGGAACACGAACCTATGACCTTCAAATTTCATGTTGAGGGATATAATCCACTGTGTCAGTAGTTTTTTCGAGTTATGATGATGATGTTTATTGGTGACAGGTTACTTGTAATAAGGTGGGGATTGTAAAGTTCCAATTTGATGACGGATGGTGGTGAAGACGTAGATAGAAGTTGTGGTTGAAGTAGTGTAGTGGCAGATATCAACCACTTCCCTGCAGTGGTGGTGTCGTACGGGAGTAGCTTCCCGTAGATGTTGCAGGCGAATTGGAGATGTAGGTAGATGCGTAGCAGCAGAAGTAGATGAGTAGCAGACAACGAGAAGCGTAATTATAGCAGAAGAAGTGAAGTTTGAAAAAGAAAGGAAAAGAGAGACGTTTATCGGATTAAATTTTCACAAGTATTTATTAAATCTCCGAGTGATAGGTGCTCGCTCGACCTGTCGGCAGATGTTTTCGTTTCTAAAAGGATAGAACTGACGTTTAGACGCCACTGATCGCCCCCCACTATCGCGACTTGAGAATAGAATATCGCGACAGCAATTCCCACGCGCGCGGGGACGTTGCGTTAGCGGAGCGCGGGGTGCGAACATTGCGATCAGCGCCACGGTAGTGGTGCTACACGTTGCGGCGCGTGGTTTAAGTACTAAACATAATTAGACTAACGTGTAGACGTTGCATCTTTGATATCATCTTCACCAGTCCGTGCAAGTACATTTCTGGACATCCCCCCCCCCCCCTAGGAAGGATCTGACAATCTCCACATATATGCGATAAATTATTTGACATGCATTACGACCCAGTTTCATTGATTGTCTTTATATATTTCGTATTTCATTATCCGCAGTCCATATTTTGCCGAACTACAGGGGCACGGACCTCCCCTGATCAGGAGGTGGATTAGGCCGTAGTCTACCGCGCTGGCCTAGTGCGGGTTGGTAGACTTCACACGCCCATGCGGGCATGCAGGTTTCTTCGTGTAGTTTTCCTTCTCCGTTGAGTACATTGGTGTCTACAATGTAGACCGTACATGAATTAGAAATAACTTGTGTAGTACGGGACCGGGATCGAACCCACGATCGTAAACCATGTCTGGCACCACCACACCGCCAATACACATAATAATAGTTCTATAAAGGCAAATAATAGTTCTTTCTTTCTGCAGGTAAATATGGAACCCATAGATATAGAGAGGAACCTGACAACTGTGACGCTAATGGACTTGGAGTGCTACGACGAGTTCGTGTGCGCCCCGTTGATCAACAAGAATCCCTACGACGCCGCCATGTCGCCGCCCCACGCCGTGCCCATGTCGGCCGCCATCTCGGCGCCGCCATTGAAGTGAGTTCTCGCTTGATAATACACGACTGCTAGAAAAAGGAGTGTTATCTTTTCAGGGTGTACTAGCTTTTCTATTGTTGTTCTGTACGCCAATTCTTTTTCTTCTGTAATGCCAGTTTACCGCTACTTGGTAAATTCTGAAACAATCATATAGATAGGTTTATATAAAAAACCTTAGAACCAAGTCGTAATAGTACTCTTAAGACTAATAGTTTGACCAAAATCTACCCCGCTAGTTTTTTCATTGAACTCGAACAAACAAACAAACACCGACGAATTTAGTTTCGGAACCCCTTAATTTGTCCATCTGAGTAGTTTCTTTTAAACGTCTTTGATTTAGAAAATTTCACATTTAACAATTTAAAAACCAATATAAAAAAATATAAATATAAAAAACAAGTAGTAGAAAGTGTACATTGTCTTATCGCAATACGAGATCTCTTCCAGACAACCTTTGGATAGATAGGATTCACAGCTAGATATGGCGGTGCAATTCTACTGTGCATATTTATTTGAAATGATACACTACATCAAAATAAAAATACCACAAATGTATACATAAACACACACACGTATACATATATACTCTATACTATTATAAAATTGTTAAATGTCAAATTTTGTAAATCAAAGATATTAAAAAAAACTACTCTGATCGGCTAATTAAATGCTTCTGAAACCAAATCCGTCGATGTTTGTTTGTTCGAACTTCACGCATAAACTAGCTGATAGATTTTGGTCAAACTGTTACAGTCTTAAAGGTACTAACCCGGCTTAAGTACTACGGCATGTTTCTTCAAGATGGGTCCAGTAGAATTGAAGATACAGCTTGAACCCTGATTTAGTAGCTAACTTTAATGTATGAGAGCTCAAGTGAAAGTGGTTTTTAGGATTTTTATATAAATCTATCTATATGATTGTTTCGGGATTTCCCATGTAGCGAAAAATATTTTTGAGGTTTGAGGTTATTTTGATGAAGTTATAAAGTTTTAGTATATATTAGTCTTGTGTTAATTTTGTTCGCTTTCAGCTACGTGGATAAGATTCAGCTGCTCCGCCCAAAGTCCACGCGGAAGGGCCCCGAGCTGCGGGACGTGGTCGCCGCCCTCACGACCATCAACTCGCACGACATATTCAACTTGGAACGCACCGAGACGCTCGGAGACTCGTTCCTGAAGTTCGCGGCCACCCTCTACTTGTTCCATAAGTTCCCGAAGTGCAACGAGGGCCAGCTCTCCAATATAAAGGCTCGACTTATAAGTAACAGGTAATTATATCTCTGTAATGTTACAAGTGTGACGAGTGGCGCCGGCGTAATAATAGCGTCACTCCTTCTCTGCCTGTGGATGCCGCGATGACCAGCTGAGGGGTGTATAAAGTGATATACATGCATATATACACTCACGCCGGTATCCCATAAGGGTAGGCAGAGACCACACTTTGCCACATACTACTATCCTGACACACCTCTCTCACCTCATCCACATCCATACATCTTCTCATACACTTTCGTCGATTAAGGGTGCTACGAACTTGGCCTTTTTGGAACAAGTTGGTGATATGATTAAAGTAAGTTTTTCCTGGGCGCCCTTTTCCGACACCTCCACTCACATTTGTCCGGTATATTCGTTTCGTCAATCGAGTCTCACTCATTCTTTCTAAATGACCAAACCATTGGAGCAATATATGATATATTTATAGGAAAATGCTGCTCCCCATTATCATGTAATTATATACACACTCTACTGCAATCTCCAAGACTCCTGCCACTCGTGGAGATTATTGCAGATCCTTTCTTTTTAAGGAGAAGACTCATGCCCAGCAGTGGATTTCCACGGGCTGGTGAAGGACTTTAGTGCACAGTGGCTTATGGTGCCAGAAATGATTTGCTATTTAAAAGGTCGTAGGTTCGGTCCCGGTCACGTGCCACTGAGTTATTTCTAATTCATGTACGGTCTAGATTGTAGACACCAATGTACTTAATGGAGAAAGAAAACTTCGTGAGGAAACCTACATGCCCGCATGTATGTGTGAAGTTTACTACTAACCCCTACTGGACAAACGTGGACTACGCTCCAATCCCCTTCCTGATCAGGGGAGGTCCGTGCCCCAGTAGTGGGGACGAGCGTGGACTGGGGATGAATGTTAGTAACATCTTACAATGAATCCTAAGGAAGAGCGAGTGAGTCTGAAAGTAAAAATAATATCCGACGAATACATTTTTTATTATTACGAGTAATATTATACGCGTAGATATTTTATATATCAGACGAAATATCTAGGCCAGAGGTCCCCAAACTTTTTAGTCTCGTAGACCACTTGCATTTTTTGCTTTTGTTTGGACCCTACCTGTTTAGCTGATACCGAATTTTTGCAAATTGATGAAATCTTAATGTGTTATTCATATCATCAAGATCTAATTAGACAGCTGTCGTGAACCCCTTGCAGGTCATCGCGGATCCCTTGGGAGTCGATATAGACCACTTTGGGTATTAATGATCTAGACCCTGGACTGTGGTTGCAATTTTTTTTTTCGGGCAGAGATATAAGGTCAGGGAATACTTTTCAGCCTTTTAGCCAGTCTTTTAGCCTGTCCGGTAAATAGACTTAAGTATACGGGTAAGCGACCCCGGCCTCCCAAGCTACTACTGTAGTAGGAAGACCTACTCCTTCCGAGATTAGTATCCTAAATCCTATAATCCTATTCCAAAATTCCATATTCCTTGCTCAATACACCTTTCCTACCTCATACTTTTTCCTTTCCTTTCCATTAATTCGCGGGAACGCAATGAGTAAATTTAACATTTTTAACCTTATAAAATGTCGGCGTCGTGGTTCGCCACCCGGAAAGTCTCATTGCCCGCGGGGGCGAAATGTGGGCTGCGGATAGCCACTCTGCTACATTTAACGATCGTAGCAAATGGAAAGAAGTGGTCTCTGCCTACCTCAATGGGAAAGAGGCGTGACTGTATTATTTATTTATTTATTCAACAGTTTCTTGCTATGCTTACAGCAATGCCAAAGCGCATAGCAAGATAGTTTCCAATTACATTTGTAATCAGATACAATTCTATATTCAAATTATCTAAATTGTTACAAAGTAATCCTATGTAGTACTTAAAAATTGAATACAGTAATCTATAAATTTTGTACATTTGGTAAAAAAAATGTCAACGTCTGGTTCCTGCGCAATCAGGGCGTTGAGCGAAGTGATAGCGTGGCGCGTCGGCGCGCACTGTGCGGTGCGCGTGCATCTATGTATGTAGTATATACTATGGTCTCTGCCTACCCTTATGGGATATCGGCGTGAGTGTATGTATGTACAGAGATATCAAACAGTGGAAAGTATTCTAAACTCTAAAAAGTAGTTTGATAAAAAAACAGTAAATAGCTACCGTGAAGCGTGAGTTCGTTGAAATAGTATTTAAATCATTTGTGTTATTAGGAATTTGTATTACGCTGGAAAACGTTTCAACTTGGGCGGCCGCATGAAGGTCGAGCAGTTCAGTCCGCGGAAAGACTTCCTGGTGCCGGGGTTCTTCGCGCCGGCGGAAGTAGAGCAGCTTATTGCAGAGAGGCAGGTTAGTCTCGTCGCGTCCAAATCAGTTCGGAGACGTTTTTGTGTTTGTTGTAGTGTACGGTCAGTGGGAAAATATAAAGTGTGGTCTTTGAATGTTACGTAATCACTTGGCCGATCATTGTTATATATTTATATGTGACGGCGTCTGGGTCGGGTATGTGACCGGAGTGTCGCCACCATCGCTCCGCGGTATTGGTACAATCACTAATATCACTGCTTCAGACACGTACTCGTATATACTTTCAATCGAAAAGTTCAATTTTAATCTTAGAGTGAACCGACAGTCGCGGCAGTCGTGTGTTCACTCCTTCGCCCCGAAACAGAATGCCCTTGTTCCGAACGACAACCGTTTTTAAATGGAACTATACGCCCCACCACGACTCTGTCTCATATGAAGTTGATGCAACAACTTCATAGCGTTCACTTTGTAGTACAATAATCAAATGACGGTCTTAAATTCTAAATTAATTATCTTCCGACAACTTTGTGTTACCATTATCAAATGACAGTCTTAATATTTTAAATTAATCTCCACGACATATACATATTCAATAATCTCTTTCAGATTCGTCCAACGTTCATGATCGGCATGCAATTTTCACCATTGGAAGCGCTCTCCGGACAACTGTCAGATGAGAGTAAGCAATTGGTGTGCGAAAAGTTTAAGGATAATGATGGCTCTGCTGAACAGGAACCGAGTGGCCGCGCGCAGAACTCGATGCAGTGCTATGTACACCATCAAGCCATCCCGGACAAGGTACGGATATTTCCTCAAATGACAACTGTTTAATAAGTAAATTTATAAATATTTGGTTTGGTTTGGTGTCGGGGAACTATTTCATAATCTACTTTTCATAGTAAGACATTTGTCGTCTGTGGCTATGCAATCGGTGTATTGTACGCCTTTATCACTTGTATCAATTAGAATTCTTGTTCGCTTCTAAATGGTATTTTAATGATTTGAAAAATGTTATTTTTTTTTAAATTTTGATATACCTAGTGTCAGTCTCACAGTTAAAACGAATCTAACGACATCTCTCAAGCTAAAATCCGTCAAGCCGTTTAGGCCACAGAGCGTGCCAAAAAAATATACATACATACACTCGAAAAACATAACGCTCCTTCTGGCGCAGTCGGGTAAAAATGGAATGTATCGTTTTCGGGATTCATGCAAGCGTGTATGTATATGTTTGAGGTTTTTTCATTCCTCCATAACCTTTGATGAATGTGGTATCATTATATTTTGTACATTATTCACAGTAACGTAAGACATTTGAAAATAAAATAGTCTGACTATAATTAGCTGTGTGGCGCCGGCGTAATAATAGCGTCACTACATCTCGTCCCGTGGATGCTGAGAGAATCAGCTGAGATGAGATGAGATCAGGATGATGGGCAGCAACGTTATCCTGTTATTCAAAATACATACATACACTCACGCCGATATCCCATAAGGGTAGGCAGAGACCATAGTACATACTACATACATACATACATATAGTCACGCCTGTTTCCCATTGGGGTAGGCAGAGACCACTTCCTTCCACCAGCTACGATCGTTTGGTGTAGCAAAGTGGATATCCGCAGCCGACATTTCGCGTCCGCGGGCAATGAGACGTGTCGGGTGGTGAACCACGACGCCGCCATCTTATAAGGTTCAAAAGTATTAAAGTTCCTCATTGCATTCCCACGGCGTAATGGAAATTCAAAATCTACT
This sequence comes from Thaumetopoea pityocampa, assembly GCA_017165845.1. NCBI lineage: Eukaryota > Metazoa > Arthropoda > Insecta > Lepidoptera > Notodontidae > Thaumetopoea > Thaumetopoea pityocampa. The sequence continues at coordinate 17,212 of WUAW01006451.1, read as the reverse complement.
TAGATTTCCCAAACGCCTGCCAAGCGTGGGGTTTGTGATGAATCCCTCTTGTTTGGGGGGGGCGGGGGGGGGGGGGCGTCCAGCAGCGGACTTCCACGCGCTGATGATGATGTCATATACTCAGGTTTATGAAAAAATGGAGAAAGGCTATTAGACATTTTGGCTGCTGAATATTTAAAATTACTATTTTATACTAAATGATTATTATTTATATTACTATCCTTTTTTCGGTTTCCCGATACATAGGAAAACTCGAAATAATCATAGATTTATATAAAAAGCCTTAGAACCAGATTCACTTGAGCTCTCATACCTTAACGGCGGCTACTAAAACAGGGGTCAAGTTGTATCTTCAATTCTACTGCACCGATTTTGATGAAACATGCCGCTGTATTTAAGCCGGAATAGTACCATTAAGACTGTAACAGTTTGATCAAAATCTACCCGCTGGTTTTTGCGTGAAGCTCGAACAAATAACAAACATCGACGGATTTGGTTTCATAAGCCCTTAATTAGTCGATCTGAGTAGTTATTTTTAAATGTCTGTGATTTACAAAATTTGACATTTAACAATTTTATAATGATATAGATAATATTTTCTCGTTTGCTCTTTATAGTCGGTGGCAGATTGTGTTGAAGCCCTTATCGGCACGTACCTACTGAGCGGCGGGATTCCGGCTGCGATCAAACTCTTGGAATGGATGCGCGTGATACCGGCAGAGGTATGGCACATTTATTACTAGCTGACCCGGTGAACTTCGTACCACCTAAAACAATTTCTATTTCTTCGATTTTTCGGCTGTTCCTTTGGGTTTTTCCTAATTTGAAATGAGACTGATTGGCACAGTGGGCAGTGACCGTGCTTTCTGTGCCAATGAGACCCGGGTTCGAATCCTGGTAGGGACAAACTTTGTGTGATGAGCACAAATCGACACCTCCATGAAATAACATTGTAACTCACTTTTTCTGTTTTTAGAGAGATCAAAAAGTTAAAAAATCATATAAAATTCAAGAAAAGCATCTCTATGTAATGTTTTAGGTGCACTATGTTCACTGCTTCAAGGTTGTAAATGAATACTATTGTATATTTTATTATATATTTCCTTTTAGTTAACAATAACTATATAACTCAATATGCGAAAAAAATGAATTACGGTGTTATCGCAAAGAGGCGTCGAAATAATAATAATAACGTTTATTTCTCACCACAACCAAAAAAGAATCATGTAACATTTCTAAATAACAACAGTAAAACAATGCTTGGTTGTGGATCGTTGGGCACCAGCGAGAATGTTTGTATCCGAGTTTAGTTATACATATATAGTATTATATAAGTATGTATATCGTTATCTAGTGCCCAAAAGATTCACAGAACCCTAGTTTGGGACTAGATCAGTGTGTGAAAAATGTCCACATTACCATTATTATTATAATCTATCTCCATTGTCAGTATCGTATCTATCTCTGGTATTCTTGCGTAAGATCAACGCTGTTTTTTAGATACACTGGCCATAAGGTTAGGTCCATTAGGGTTAGGTTTAGGTTCATCAGGTCATTGCTCCACCTAGTCGGGCATCGCTTACCTTACAACTATCGCAGGAATTACACAATTCAATTCCTCCATCCCCCTTTCACTATCAGACTATTAGACGCACGGCGGGCTATCATATCTGCCTCGTAGACATCCCCGCCACCCGTACGAAGCGATTTGCTTCTACGTTCATGACACGTGCAGCCAAAGACTGGAACAGTCTTCCCGCGTCAGTATTTCCGTCCGATTATAATGTAGATGTCTTTCAAACAAGAGTGAATAGGTTTTTATTAAGCTAGTACGTTGTACCACCCCAGCCCCCCCCTAGCCAAGTTGACATTCGACAATCGTTATCGCTAATAGAAAGGAAAAAATGTATTGGAATGAC
>WUAW01006451.1:3899-14827 GCA_017165845.1 Thaumetopoea pityocampa | reverse complement strand
ACTTTTACACGTGTGACATGGCGATTAGAAGTGACATTCGACAATCGTTATCGCTAATAGAAAGGAAAAAAAATGTATTGGAATGACACTTCTACACGTGTGACATGGCGATTAGAAGTGACATTCGACAATCGTTATCGCTAATAGAAAGAATGTCAACTTGACTAGAGGGACAGGTTACATCGCCACTTACCATCGGATGGGATTGTGATCAACTGCTGGCTTAAATATGGTAAAACAATCATCACGAACATGATTCGTTTCGTTTTGCAGGACAATTTATCTCTTCTGCTACACAAGCGGGTCCCGACTGCGTTGTATGAAAAAAGAGCGACAGTACAAGACATCGATTTTCTGCTAAGCTATTGTAGACCAGATATACAAAAAATTTTAAACTATCAATTCAAGGATCCTTCTTACTTACTAGAGGTGATGCAATTTATTTATACAATCTATATACTGTTATAAAATTGTTCAATATGAAATTTTATAAAACAAAGATATTTAACAAAACTACTCAGATCGACTAATTGAGGGCTTGTGAAACTAAAACCGTCGATGTTTGTTTGTTTGTTCGAGTTTCACGCAAAAACCAGGGGAGGGTAGATTTTGGTCAAATTATTAGTCTTATAGGTATTATTCTGACTTAAATACTGTGGCATGTTTCATGAAAATCGGTTCAGTATGATTGAAGATACCGCTTGATCCCTGTTTAGTAGCCGCCCTTGAGGTATGAGAGGTCAAGTAATAGTGGCCTTAAGTTTTTTATGTAAATCTATGATAGTGTCTAGATTTCCCACGTAGCGAAAAACCGATATTCACAGAACCGCGGGCTAAAGCCAGTACTGTTATATAAAATTGTTAAATGTCAAATTTTGTAAAACAAACACATTTAAAAAATTAAACATTTAAAAAACCAAATCCGTCAATGTTTGTTTGTTTATTCGAACTTCACGCAAAAATCAGAGGAGGGTAGATTTAGATTTTGGTCAATTATTAGCCTTAAAGGTACCACTCTGACTTACATTTGCGGCATGTTTTATGAAAATCCGTCTAGTAAAATTGAAGATACAGCTTTATCACTGTTTTAGTAGCCGCCGTTAAGGTACGAGAGCTCAAGTAAAAGTGGCTCTATGGCTTTATATATAAATTTGTGATTGTTTCGGGACTTCCCACGTAGCGGAAAGCCGACATCCACGCGGGCCAAAGTAGTAAATATAAAGGTGTTCCGCAGGCACTGTCCCACCCGTCTTACATCCGCAACCGGTTGACGCGTTCCTACGAGCGGCTGGAGTTCCTGGGCGACGCGATACTAGACTTCCTAATAACGTCGCACATATTCGAGAACTGCCAGTACCTGAAGCCCGGCGAGATCACGGACCTGCGGTCGGCTCTCGTCAACAACGTGACGTTCGCCGCCTACGTCGTTAAGTTGGGCCTCCACAAGTGAGTATAGTCATTTTACGTTAACGTGCAAATTATTTTCAGAAAACTTATGTCTACATACATACATACAATCACACCTCTTCCTTGGCCCTTCGGCGGGGAATCGAAGCCTGGTCTCCTGCGTTACAGGTGGGTATACTGATTTTTATATTACCAAAGATTTCGGGTAGGCAGAGAACACATATTTGCACTTGCTACGAGTAAAGTGGCTATCTGCGGTCCACTTTTTAACTCCGCGGAAAACGGCTCGTGTCGAGTGGCGAACCACAATGTCGCCATTTTTATAAAGTTCAAAAGTATTAAAGTTCCTCATTACGTTCTCACGTAAAGCGAGGGTAAAACAGGTCCACCCAAACAGAGCTCTGCGTGCTTGGGTAAGGCTAGTTATGATCTCGGGTCTAGCCATGCAGCCACCGGCGCGGTAGCCGCTGGTTTAGTGGAGAGCAAAGGGAAGTGGGTGAGGTAGGAAAGGTGTATTGAGCATGGAATATGGGAAAAGGATTATAGGATATTTATTTACACTTTATACATTTTATATGTAAATGCGGACTTGATGCCAAGGGCATCCTGTACCAGTCAACTTTGAGTAGTGCGGAGACTTGCGAAGTTGATGCAGCAGCAAATGTTATCTGAAGTAGATGAGAATACAGTAACGATAATATAAAATACTAATATATAATAATAAATGTACAATATATAATAAAACTATACTAATATATATTAATAAATACATATAAAAATATGAATTGTAGTGATGATTGCGATAATTCGCGTATTGAACGAGCCGCGGGTAATTGACAACCTGACTCCAGTGGAGAGAGCACTCCAGAGGCAGACAGATTGTACAGGAAGAGTTAATAAAACCAGAACTGTGAGGAGGACACAAATATCTATCTGATTGTTATATAGAACTAGTTAAGCAGAAAGCAGCCAAAGTTAACTGAAAAACTGTAACCGTGTTTTCACTTTTCCCACGTGGTAAAAATGCTTATTCCTCCTTATAAGCAATTATTTTACCGATGGTTGCATTTCGATTACTTATATCTTCACTGTTAACTCATTCGGGACCGATTGAACACCGTGTGTGCAATTAATTTCCGAGGCTATAAGGCCGGTAATACACCGTGTGTTCAATAAAAATAATGTGACATCATCTTATTTATGCGAATTAATTTATGAATTGGGCGTCTTTCATAATAAAGAAGGTTTTTGTTATTAAAATTGATCAATATAAAAAAGAAATCGCTCTTGGGGACCTTGTTCGAAAAAAAAATTGCCGTCTCGTTGTGTTGACATGGCTGTCTCTGTAAAAAAAAAAATATAACACTTTCTTTGGGAAAAATGTCATGCGGCTTTTAATCGCTACTTTAATTCCAGGTTCCTGTGCTCGGAGCTGAATCCGACGCTAGACAAAGCCATTATAATGTTTGAGGAGCATCAGCAACAGAGGGACCACGAAATCATCGAGGATGTGCTGTATCTGATAGACGAAGCGGAGTGCCACGTCGCTGCGTACGTCGAAGTCCCTAAGGTAAGTAAAATAAATACCGAGACGTAGTGGAAATCATACATACCGCCAATTCCGATTTTAGTCACTGTGTGTACAAACACTACTACAGACGCAGAAACATCTCCAAGTTGATTTATCCGTACTACAATGTGTGTTTACCCGCTTTGGCACTTTCAATTATTTAAAATTTGTTCACGTTTAAATGCAGTGTGTTTTAAGTAGGGTTACCAACTATCCTAAACTTTCTAAGACTTTAGATAAGTCGTCCCATGATAGGTGCGAGTGTGGCCACTGTGCTGTGTGGCGACGGCAAAATAAAAGCATCACGCCATCTCTTCCCATGGATGCTGTACCATATGATAACCAGCTAAAAGATGGACTGGGATAATGGGCAGACTCAAAAGAATGGAATCCTGTTATTCAATCAGTCTACTGCAATCTCCAAGACGCCTGCCAAGCGTATACATTATGGCAAATCCTCTCCTTTAGAGGAGGAAGCCCAAGCCCACTAGTGGACTTATACGGCCACTAGTAACAAATGTGGTTATATGGTTTTTTTTTTGACATAAAGTTAGCATTTTTCGTGTATTACTAATATGTGAGTACATTATAAAATGAACAGCCGAAATCTTACAACTACACCCCCCTTCCCCCAAACTTTCCACTGTATAACACTATTTGCGAATTACAGTCTTTCAATCATGCATGAATCGTGGAACACCGTTTGTGTTTTGTGTTGCCAGACCCGCTTTCGACTCGATTTCAGGGTGATTTCGCGACTTTTACCCATTTAGAGGGGCTCACATTGTCCTATGGATTTGTTACTCTTACAAATATGGAGATATAATCTTATTTTTGTTTCTCCTTAGATTATTATTATTATTATTTGACGGATTATTAACTAGTGGATAGACAGGTAGTAACAGTTTAAATTGATTAATAATGTGCATATATGATTCTAATGTAAATTCCACATGTTGATTTGTATTAGCTAAATATTTGGAACTTCAGAACTAATTTACTGATGTCACTGTTTTTTGTGAAATAAATTCTATTCTGTTCGAATCGCACATAACCGTGGCACGGTGCCCTCGGCGCGGCGGCGTGCGTCAGGCGTGTTCTGCAGAGTTTCGTTGTGTAGGTTCTCAGCGACATATTCGAAGCGCTGGTCGGCGCGATATACCTGGACACGGGCGGCGACCTGCAGAAGGTGTGGTCCGTGGTGTACCGCATCATGTGCAAGGAGATCCACGCGTTCTCGGCGCGCATCCCGCAGCAGCCCGTCAAAGTGCTCTACGAGAATATACACGCGTGCCCCGTCTTCGGGTGAGTAATATCAATCATTTTTTCAGAAACGATCAGCTTCTATTGGAGGTCTCAGCTTCTAATCCTGATAGTACCGAACTGAGATGATCATGAATGTTTCTAACAGTCATAGATTCTTCTTCTTCTATTTTTCATAGTGGCAGTCGGCTGAGAATTCGCACCATTTCTGCCAGTGTCGAGTGTATATATTTTTCGAGCCATAATATTTTTCAAGTTAACAATAAAATATCGGTGTGACAAATTATTGCTTGGCAGTTTTAACAACAATCCGACGAATACCACTCTGTCCAGACAAAATTCCAATGGTCCTAATTCTGCGGTAACAGAACTGAAGTAAATCTAGTCTCGTCCTATCTTTTTCTAATATCAAACGCCAAAACGAGATAGCAAACATTTATAGTAAGTAAGGACCTACATTTCTGTTAAACAGTTAAAAAAAATGTTGCGTTTTTGCGTATCTTTAGTCCGTATGTTGAGAGGTTGCGTCTAAATCTTTTAATTTTGATGTGTCTAAACGAAACTGACATCACTAAAATTGTAGCTATCTCATTTTAGCGTTTGACATTAGAAAAAGATAGGAGAGAGACTAAATTTAGTTAAGTTCTGTTACCGCAGAATTAGCACCAATATTGTTCACGATTATTGACGATTAATACACAAAACAACACCGAATTTATATATCACAATAAATTAATATAAAACTCCAAATAATGCTTCACTCGGGTTGCCGCCAAAACTCACCGTCATGTACTACTATTGTAGATAGGTATTTATACTGTCTATATGTATATATGTATATATGTCTGTCCTATGTCACGACGCATACACAATTACACATACACTGCTGTTTTATTTACGTCTAACGCCATCTGTTGGCACGATAATGTACTTTCTAATAAAGTTAAACGGGAGGGTACGCGCACTTAGCGGTTGAACCTTCCCTCCCCTTTGTTCCGTAGAGTCGATGTGACGCAAGTTATGTGAATGCTAGTAGATATTATTAAATTAATTTTAAGAAAGCAGTTTTTTCGGTGTGCATATATATACACGAATTTTCCAGAAAACTATTTTTTTTTACACTAAAATCAGTGCGCTTCAATTTTTTTCACCAACCAATCCGTTACGTAAGATGCAGGACATATATAAATATTGCTTGGGGAATATATTTTAAAAAATGTCTGGAATATATTAATTTATCCTTAATTCAATCAATCGAGAAATGTATTTTATGATTCTATTTATAATATCTGTCACACGTTGGCGTCATAGGAGTTTATTTTCATTATAGGATGATTAAATACTATAAAAATGAACAACTTGATATAAAAATGTAAGTTCGTAACACCCCTTAATCGAGGAAAGTGTGTGGAAGTGTATATATGAATGTGGATGAAGTGATGTGTCAGTATCGAGGCATGCGGCGGACTGTGGTCTACTCTATGGGATACCGGCGTGAGTGTGTGTATGTGTGTATTATAAAAATCGTATTATCAGTCAATTTCCATTTTGAAGCAAGCATTCTCGTGGAGCGAGAATTTTTAGAATCGTAACCGTTCTAAATAATTTTCGTCTTAAATTCATTTTAGAATGAGGTGTAACCATTATTAAAACGCCACAGTGCGCCTGCCAAGCGTGGAAATTATGACATGTCCTTCTTTTTTAAGGGGAAGCCCATGCCCACCAGTGGAATTAATAATTAAATATAAAAATGAAAATTAATGGAATTGATAGCTGATGATGATGATTTATTATTTACGTGAGCTATAGAAATGGATATATTTGGTTTTTTTTATTTTTCAGAAAATGCAAGATTATTGATCCCGATTTGCCGAAAATCAGCGCGCCGGTCACTATCACTAAAAATGAGAGACAGCTCACCGCGTTTGGTGTCGGCAGAAATAAATCGCAGGCGAAACGAGCTGCCGCCAAAATGGCTCTTAAGCTGTTAAGTTTATAAACTGCTCGTCTGAAGGGTACTCCCGATATATTTCGTAGGATAGTGTATATTTCTAAAGATATTATTTTTATATTCGTTAGATGTTATGTTTATTTTATAACGAAAGTGTTCTATAAAAGTTTTTCTATAAAGTCGATATCGCCATGTGGCGTTTTGTGAAGGTGTTTCTGGCGGGGCGATTGGACAACGCGTGGATGCGGGTACGCAGCGAGCTCGGAGTGACCTGAAACTTCTTCAAAGTAAACTCAAACAGAGTCATCGTAGGTCGTTTTAAAGACCTAATGCTTAATGAGTTTATAGGCTTTTAGAAAAGAAAAAAGTGATCGAATGACGAATTTAGCTTCATTTAATATCGGTGTGTAGTTTTGTTTAATAAATTTGACGACTGCTGCCTCTCTGCTTTCTCTGACTCCCGGGTTCAAACCCGGTAAGAGCAAACTTTGTATGATAAGCAAAATGCTTGTATCCAAGTCATGGAAGCTTTTATCTTATATCGTTGTTTAGTACCAAGATAGATAGATAATATTCTAGTTTAGGACTGTGTTTGTGAAAGTGTCCAAAATATTATTATTATTTATTGATAATGGTTTCCACGATGATGGTCATCTGATCATTAAGGCCGGTGGCCCATGCCCCACGTTGCCTATAAAAAAAGAAGCAACTACCCTAGTACGTTTACATACATTACATGTCTACATTATCTACGTTTACATACATGTCCGCGCACGTACATTCTGCGGATTGTACGTGCGCGGCGAGCTCGTTGTGCGCACGCGCACCCGTACACGCAGCGCGTTGAGTTGTGAGTTGTCTTATCGCCGCGCTGTAAAACACGTTTGTGAAGTTTGTGTTGTCAACGATAAAGGGGATAGTCATAAATTTAATTTTTTTTTTCTTACATCGCTCATCCAATAGAACGATGACGTAATTACATTTTTGCAATTTATCAGAAGAAGCGTTTCAGTTTAAAATTGAAGTATACCCGTTTTGTAAATCATATCAATTATCATGATTTTTCATAATTCATTTATAGATTATTATTAATAATTTGAGCATTCTCGAAAAAAATCCATATTAAACAACAAATCATCCAAATTCTATTTCCTTTTTTCTCCATTACGCCGTGGGAATGCAGTGAGGAGCTTTGATACTTTTGAACCTTATTAAATGGCGGCGTCATGGTTCGCCACCCGACACGTCTCATTGCCCGCGGAGGCGAAATATGGGCTGTGGATAGCCACTTCGCTACATCAAACGATCGTAGCAGGTGGAAGGAAGTGGTATCTTCCTACCCCAATGGGAAAGAGGCGTGACTGTATGTATGTATGTAGTATGTACTATGGTCTCTGCCTACCCTTATGGGATATCGGCGTGAGTGTATATATGTATCTATGTTTGTATCATCCAAATTAAACACAAAATAAAATTTTAACTCTTTTGCAATTACGTAATTATTCTATTGGACGAGCGACATGAGCTTAAAACATCGATATGTGTTACGGTAAAAGAAGAAGAGTTACTGTGATTTCTTGTTTATTCGACTTAAATGTATTTAATTCAATGTGTACATTGATCCGTGTCATAAATTTTAAAGGTACAGTAAGTTTGTTGTAGTCATCTCATAACTCACACACTATCATCACTTACTGATACACGACTCTTTTCCCTTAAATACCACAGAACTGTTAGTGATAGTGAGTGCGTAGAGCAGGGGTCTGCCTACATTTTTTGGCTGCGGGTGAAAATCAACCAAAATGTAACCATTAAACGTTTGGGTCAAAGATTTCGTATTTTCCAAACCTTTTGATTTTTATATATTACTAGCCTTTGCCCGCGGCTCCGCCCGTGTGAATGTTGGTTTTCCGCTATATGGGAAATCCCGAAACTATCATAAATTTATATAAAAAGCCTTAGATCCACTTTTACTTGAGCTCTCGTACCTTAGAGTTCCTTACCTACTAAAATAGGTATCAAGCTGTATCTTCAATTGTCCTGGACCGATTTTGATGAAACATGCCGCAGTATTTAAGTCGAAGTAGTACCTTTAAGACTGTAATAGTTTAACCAAAATATACCTGCTGATTTTTGTGTGAAGCCCGAACAAACAAACAAAAATCGACTGATTTGGTTTCAGAAGCCCATAATTAGAGTAGTCTTTTTTTGTGACTTTGTAATCGAAGTTACAAAAAAAAGTTTGACTAAAGTGGGTCTTAAACTTGAAATTATCACAGGGGTCATAGGTTGCCGACCTCCGGCGTTGAGTATTATCCGTATCTGTACTGTCAAACTATTTAGACGGATTCTTTACAAGAATCCATCTAATATAACAAGCTTAGGGCTGTCACATTCGCGTATGGTGATAATGAGCTGTCTGTCCGGCTTGTCGAAGTGAAACTTCGTTAGGTGGGGGGGGGGGGGATTTTATAGAGTAGTAAAATTTAAAACGCCACGGATACGAGTTAAGGCTGATTCAGACTAGGCTACTAATTTAGTCGGGTAGATAGTAATTTACTAGTTAAATATGTTTCAACATTAATAATTTAGTCGAGTAGTTTAGTAAATAATTTAGTCGAGTCGTTCCATTTGCTCTTATTTTTAGGGCGAGTAGTACCCCCATCATGCGTCACTGTAAGCAGTGACTAGTTATCTATTTGCTCGACTAAACAAGTCTGAACCTGTCGTTTTAGTCGAGTTCATCAGCACGCTAAATTGGCGTTATACTTTTGAACATTTTCAATGTATCGAATTACTTTTTGAGCTCTTCTATTACTAAGATTAAGTAAGACCTCTTACTAAGACCTCTTAGTTCATCTCTTTTATTAATCTATTTTTATCCATACCTATTTTCTTTATTACAAAAATTTCTTCATTCACATCTGAAATAGCCATTACCGTAAGCTTATCAGAGTATTAACTTCATTGCAGCCTGTTCTTACAAAACACTTCACTTGTGTACTTTACACGACTGTAGTGCGAACGATTTTTCTTTTGGCAGTATCGAGTATTTTAATTACTAAATTACTTATCACTCGACTAAATACTTGCGTAGTTCGAACTAGGCTTTACGTTTGTACACGATGCGATACGACTTGCAAGTCACCTGCTTAGTATAGTTTTATTTAACGAAGTAAGCCAAGTACGTATAGCCGTTAGTCGCATCATGTACATTTGTGTACTTAAACGGCTAAATATAGTTCGTAAACGTCTCTGTACTCGAATAGTTTTTATTTGGAACAAAAAAGACTATTTTAAACATCAAATACCTAATACAATTGAGGACCTTACAGCAAAAAGGAGGCAAGTCCACAAATTTCAAAACTTTTGGGTATTCAAATAAATCGTGTGTCTAAAAACTAATTGTCCCACTTATGTCTTACAGTTACATGTTATAATATAATATATGCATATTTACATATTTTACTAAACATTTTAAGGTAAATAAATAAGTTTTAGAATAACTACGATTTTTTAAAGTTAAAAGAGCAACGGCTAAAATTTGGATCCCCTTTTGGTGCAAGGTCTTCAATTTTACTTCTTATTCGTGTACATTAATACAGTTAAATCATCTTCGAGACGTTTTTGCTTCTGTAGTAGCGTTTGTACACGCAGTGACTAAAAGCGGAATAAACCAGTTTGCGTTAACCACCACGCGCCTGACACTATCGCATCAGTCGCTTATAAGTAGCGTTAGTAATTGGTTATACATATTACATTACGTGTAATATGTATAATGTTAAGTAACTACCTATAAAAAAAGAGTATTTGTTTATTTATCTGCTGACCGTACTACAAATGCGAAAATGTTTCCCAACTGATTTGGCTGTACATACATGCCTTATTTTTTCAGTCATAGATAATTCCAGCATCCCTTATATTTTTAAGTCATAGATAAATCGAGCATGTCTTATGTTTTTAAGACACAGATAATACAAACGAGCATTCTATCACCATTACGTACAGACCATCCGGTGCGTACTATCGAGAAATTGGAGCGTGAACAATTTTGAAACTCGCTTGCAAAATAAAAGTAATCATAACTGGAAAAATTCCTAGATTGTATCTGCCGGTCACAGCACACGCAATGCAGCGTTATAGTGGGCATGCTTCAGTTTTGCCGGTAGTACCCACTGCAGCCTGTAGACATACGTAATTGGTCCCATAATGAATTGGCCTAACTATGGAGAAATGAAGAAAATGAAACGATACCAATTTTATTTTTCAATATAATCTCCACTAATACTGATACACTTCTCTTATCTGTAAACCAACATCTCTAGGCCTTTATACAAGTAAGCACAATCATTGTCTTCAAAATGACTGAAAACGGCCGCCTGCAACTCTTCATCGCTTGAAAATTTTCTTCCTCTTAAGTTCCGCTTTAAATTTGGAAATAAATAATAATCGGACGGAGCCATGTCAGGACTATAAGGCGGATGTTCCAGTTCCGTGAACCCGCATTGACGAACTGCATCCTTCGAAACACCGACAGTGTGAAGTGGGGCGTTGTTGTGAGGCAACAGGACGCCTTTAGACAGCTTGCTTCTGCGCTTCTTCTTTATTATGTCTCGCAATTTATATATTAATGAAGCATAATATCCACCATCAGAACACCTTGAAAATCCCAAAAGATTGTGCACATGTTTTTTTGGTGGATTGTTGCACCTTTACCTTTCTGGGTGGCTTTTCACC
>WUAW01006445.1:12157-25055 GCA_017165845.1 Thaumetopoea pityocampa | reverse complement strand
ATCCAATTGAAGTATTAGTTACGCCTTAAATTTAAATAAAAATTGTATGGATAGCAGTAAATGTGTGTTGATTGATCGGACATTGACAAGTAATATATTTATTTAAATGATGCCACAATAATAAGTGCGAAGCCGGGCCGGTTCGACAGTGGACAATTGGGCACTTGATTGGGTAGCGTTGACTAGTCTCTCTAAACACACAAAATATTACTTTTTGTAAAGCATGTTGTAAAGCAGAGGTTTCAAGACTTTTTTTTCTCATAGACCACTTTCAAAATTTAGCTGGATCCGGTGGACCCCCTGCAGCTACATTTCTACCATATTCCCAAAACTCGACAAAAAATGTGAAGATTAGATCTAACTATGGAAATTTGCGTGCGCCAACGTAGACCCTCGTCGAGTCTCCCGTGGACGCCTGGGGGTCCACCTGGACCACTTTGGGAACTAAGGTTATAAAACAATGCGTAACAATCTATTTGTTACTTAGCGATCGTTTTAAATATATTCTGAGGGGCAATAAGCGCTTAATTCGGAGTCAGAAACGCACTTTATCTAATCACTTGTGTCAATAAAAACTTTTTAATATTTTTATTTCAATATTCTGCACGTAGTAAACTAGCATGCGGCCCATCTGTAAGTAGCCGCTGCTACACAGGCGGCTGCAAAGGCTCGTCCCAGGATTGTTTCACAGTTTGACTGCAGTAGGCTCGTGCTCGGAGGACTGCTATGCGGTGATAGATTTAACCTGTCGTAGTGGCGCCTAGTCCATTGGTATGACCATGTGTGCCAAGTCTTAGATTTCGAGTTCGAAACCAGCGCACCTCTGATTTCGAATCATGTGCGTATTAATAATTAATTCTCATTAACTTCAAACGGTGAAGGAAACATCGGGAGAAAACCTTCATGCTTGAGAGATTTTCTCGACAGCGTGATGACCCTACCAACCCGCATCAGGCCAGCGTGTTGGACTATTAGCAGATAAACATATTTACATGAATCCTGAAAATATTAACACCTTTTCGAGCAGTTTTGTAAAAAAAAGAGTGACATGACCAATATTTTTTTTTATTTGCAGATCCCGGTTGATAAGAATGGAAAATTTAGAACCTTAGAACTACGAGGCATGTATTCCGTCTCAAAAATTAAGAAAATAGATACCATCAATACTTTTGATATTACAAAAAATACAGATATTGCTGATGAGGGGCAAAATATTGAAACAAAAACGAAAAATGGTATGAAAGATCAAGTTTTCTATAAGAATTATGCATCATTAATACCAAAGATGAGCTTAAATTTAGAGAAAGTAGGAGAGCAAAATCCGAGAATATTAGATTTACGGGAAAAACTTGATCAAATTACAAGAAAACAAGATCGGAACGTTGATAAGAAAACAAAGGGCCTCATAAATGATATAACACAACAACTTGTCGATAAGAAAGAAGAAGATGAATCTGGTCCTTACAGTCTGTTGTTTGATTTAAAATCAAATCCTTCCACATCATCTAATGGAAGCACAGAAGTAAATGTTTGGAATAGACCTAAATCTGAACTATTAAGTGATATACATTCACAAAGTTTTAAAAAGCTTTTAAATCCTGTCAACATAAGTGCTGATAGGTTACCGAATATATTAAATTTTGACGATAAACATTTGCGAGAATTCGAATACTCTTGTGAAAACGAATTTAGTTTCCCAACGCGAAACACTTTTAATACACACTCCAGATCTGATCTCTGCCTTCAACTGAAATCACACATGCATTCTCGAACGATTGAATCAAACTCAAGTCCTAATGACAATTCTCTGAGTAAAACCAATGACGAAAACTCATTAGACGACAGTTTGGGGATTTTGACTCCAGATCAAATGGATGATATATGCTATTTAGAAAATGCGTTTTCTCCCACTGTAGAAGGACTACCAATATTCTGTGATACTGACGAAAGTAAAATATCTCCCGATAATGGTGACACACCATCGACTGATAAAACTGAAAGTAACTCTGCAGCATCAACTATTCAAAATGATGGATTCGACAGTGTGACCAATAAAATGTCTACATCAGAAGGTCAACTAGCTCCTATTGTAAGTCTAGAAACAATATTGAACAATGAAGGCCATAATTCACCGATATCTCTTGACTCACCAGGTCATTTGTGTCACGAAAAACTACTTACAAAAGAAATAATGCTAAATAATATGCCACTTATAGATATTTCTAGGCATGAAGTGATAAGAAAAAATGACCAGATTTTCAACACAGTTGAAGAGGAATTTATGCCATCTATTCACAGTAGTATTTTAGAACCTATAAGTTCTATTGCTGAAAACGCAGAAAATTTAGAAATAGCATTAGATCCTAAAAATCTTGTAACAAATAGAATAGATCAAACACCATCCCCCGAAGATTTGCCTCTAGATAGTTCGGACATCAATGGTGAAATAAGTACCTACTCACACTTTTCAGGATCGACGCTCCACGATTCACAAACCTACTCTGATAGCAAAAGCGATTATCCAAAATCTATGGAAACCTCTAAAGTTTCGAATAGTTTTATTACAAGCATCACCAGTATTACGAGCTTAGACGGTTATCAAGGCGATGGAGAAATGTCAAGACCAGTGAGTAGAGGAGCTGATCATTCCATTGAACATCGTGAAGATGTAGTTGAAATGGATTGGCAAAATGTTCCCGTAGCTAGAAGAGCAGATCCTATGACAGACTCTGATTTCTTTACCGAAAGTGATGCTGATGGGTTAGATGATCAAATGCAAAGAGGTGATCGTAGAGCTCAAGTTATAGATGGAGCTCTCTATGGAGGAAAGAAGGTAAATGGAAATGCTCCTCTAATTGTTAATAGAAATGAAGATTCCTGTATGGAATCCAGCGGTGTGTATACCGACTTTGAGAATCACCGCACATCTCCAGTATTTCTCAACGTTATTGATGATATGTCTCCAGATGGTTCTACTCCTTCGACACGATCGGAATGTAGCCAGAACAATACTGGTACTGGAAATGTGATATATTTATCGCCTTTACAAGATTCTTCGGAAATAAAGCAATCGGATACTCCTCATATTCTCGACGATGACGAAACCGCAAAAAATATTTGTAAAAGAAACTCTTTGAATAGTGTTAAGGATGTTAAATGTGCAGAAAATAATAAGGAAGAAAAAAGAAGCTTCACATTGAAAAAGTACAAAATGCCCAAGCGTGATGTTCCCAGCAAATTAAAGAGTATGCTGTCCAACAGAAAGACTGAGGCAGACATTAGTGTACAAAGTAGTCCAAAAAATATCAAAAAGGTAGACAGGCGAGAAAATTTGGCTAAGAAAACACTTGATGTAAAGAATGATAATAAAATTAAACCCTTTAAAGACGTTAAATCAAAAGTAGATTGCTCTTTCTCGTTGCAACGATCTCAAACATCGTGTAGCGTCAGTCGAATGTTAAGCTCGAAATCTACAAACAGCAACGTAAAACCAAAAAGGTATGTGTCATCCATTATTATTTTCTATGTTTAAGAACATGATATTTTGTGATTTAGGATTGTATAACGTTGCCATAATCGCGCTAATTAAACTTTCCCCGGGGATACTGGCCAGCAGCTTCATCCAGCGGTTGGGAACATCACTCGCCCCTCGTGTCAAGTAGGTCTATATCCAGCAGAGGCCTTTCACCTAACCTAACAGGCTAATGATGGTGGATGATATACGTGCACACGACGTGGAATTGGCTCTTTTCATTGTATATTGTTTTGTTTATTTAAAGGGGTTTATCACTTAGCGACTATGGCGCCCTCTACAACTTAGATCTACTACAAGTGCTTATTCTGTTCCTTAATGCTAGTTGAGCCATTTTATACAGTGCCTTGGCCTGCCTTGGCTGCTTGGCTGTATACTTGAAAATAATTTGATTAAAAACTTTATCTTGAAACTAGAAAACTTTTCCAATGAAAGTAATAATAAATATTTATTAATATATCTAAGTGAATGTATAAATGTATTCATCGTTAAATGTTTATCACAGCGCGCGTTATCAATCACGTTTCGGGTTAAACGCAAACAACGCCTGCCCGCGCGAGGACGACATAATTTTAGTGACACTCTATGATATACCTGCCGGTGTGTTGAATTACGGCTCCAATTACAACTTAGCTATAAAAATATCTAAAATTTGTTTTTGGTAAATTACTTTGATACACGTGTTGTTGATGCAGTTATTAATTAAACCCTATTTTAAATAAACGAACATGTTCAGCAAATAATAGAACAAGGCGATTTGTATTTCCGCATTCAACCGTGCATGTTGTCATTGGGGAATAAATGCGTTCAGAAACCGGGTCGCCGCGCGTCCTGCCCTAATGGACAACCCATTTACGCGCGCCTTCAATCAACCGCGGCATCCATTTTACATTGTAATATACTCGTAACAGTTACAATAGAGTTTCGTTATTGGCTAACAGTTCTCTTTCAGTAATCCTCAATTTTACTTTTCAGATTATGCAATGGCAAATATTTTAAACTCTTCTTTAAATAACGCACAGCGCGCGCACGGCCCCCGCCCTCGTCTCCACGCTTATCGCTTATGATCGTTTACCAAACAATTATTTAGTGAACAAAATGATAATTTAAAATATCAAAACTAATTAATACACCTACGAGTATAGTAGTTATGTGCGTATTATGTATACGTCGCGCATTGTGACAATGATTAAAAAAAACAATGGTTTGCATTATCCAGCGTGTGTGATCACACACAATGGCGACCCGCGAGCGGCGGGTCTGCGCGCGCGCGGCCGGTCAACAGAATATTTATGAAACGGTCGCGCCGAACGATTCGGTGCGTTGAAATAAGTACTTACGTAGAAAGAAAACACGGTGCTTTTGGCGGCGGCGGGCGCGCCGCGCTTGGAGGTTTATTCCGTTTGTAGATAATACATGCGTGGGCGCTCATGAATATTTACATTTAAGCTAAAATCTTGGTCAAAAGTATTTAATTAAATGCATTCTCGATTTTTAGTTATTACATTATCTAGAAGTAAACCTGTATTTCTTCATAAACTAGTTTTTCATATTTTTTCGCAAACATATTTTGGGTATCTATTTAATTTATAACAACACTAGCTTGTCCACACGGCCCGTGTCAAAAATTAAAATAATAATAAAGTTGAACTATATTATCCCACGTATGTATTCCACATTACCGGAAAAAAAATATTATTATATGTTTTAATCCCATAGATGATGTATCTATGTACCAAGTCTCATCCAAATCTGTTTAAACGATTTAGACGTAATTAAGTAGCAAACATCCAAAAATCACTATAAACCACTAATACCCGAAGTGGTCCATATCGACCCCCAGGGGTCAACGATAACCTGCAAGGGTTCACGCCAACTGTCAAAACACATTTGAAATTAATAAATATACAAAAATGTTATATTAACTACGCTTTGGGGTCTACCCAAAAGTGATAAATATCACAAGTGGTCTACAAGACAAAAAAGTTTGAACACCTCTGGTATAAACTTTCACGTTTATAATATTAATACATTTATAATATTTTCATTTAATACATATAAATGCAGAAGATAAAAACATCAATTCATGTGTCGCTAAAAAGGCGTCGCTAATGGTCGTCTGACGGTTTGAAAATTCTGTCTCAAAGTTCAGCGCGTGCTCTCCTCTGTAGTCCAAGTTAACTGAATCACCGCACAGCGCGCCTCCTTCTCGGATCGTGGTTGAGTCCGGTGCTGTGAAGAACGTCGCCCCGAGGACAATAGACAGACGTAGGAACGTAACGAATTAAAGAAATATCTCCATGAGAGTTAGTTAACGACTAATTTAAGAGCATATTTCAAAAATTAATTATTTCATTAGGTAGGTGAGTAAAACTTCAAATTATCTTGGAATCGAAAAATTTATTGATGTATGCGAATTGATGGCCTTTTGGAACCAGAAACACAAGATTATTGGTTAAACTATAAAAAAATATATAAATTATAATAATATCATTAAAAACCGGATTGTAACCAGTTCCTCATGAATTCGTCTCGTCTGTTCTACAATACGTCACGCCAAAAAGCATTTAAACATTGAATAAAACCAAATTTTGCAAAAACTTGAAGGACATCTACATAATGGTAGTGATTAAGACAGAACTGAACTAAATTTAGTCTCTCCTTATCTTTTTCTAATTTCAAACACCAAAACGAGATAGCCACAATTTTGGTGCTATCAGTTTCGTTTACACAGGTCAAAGATTTAGACGCGATCTTGTGACATACGGATTAAAGTTACGCAAAAACGCAACATTTTTATGAACCGTTTAACAGAAATGTAGGTTGGTACTCGCTATAAATATTTGCTATCTCGTTTTGGTGTTTGACATTAGAAAAAGATAGGGAGATATATATAAAAATAGGGATACTGCAGGTCTAACCCGTAGTCTGTCAGTCCAAGTCAGGGATTGGGAGCTCCACCACAGAGGAGTACAAAATAGTTTTAAATATATATCAAAGGGGAAACCCTTAAGGGGAAAGGGGACTCATCTCTCTGGTGACGGGTCTTCGTGTGGTCCCAGCGAGCGTTCACCTGGCAGCGGCTTAGGACACCCTCACCAACACTAACTGCAGGTTACACACACGCGGTCAACTCGAGCAACGTTGGATCAAAAGAACTGCCGATTAATAAGAATTATATAAAAAAACGCGATGCTGCACACGTCTCGACTCGCACACTTTTCTCATCTCAATTTTCTAACAAGGTAGATTGGTATGTCCACATTATTCACCTACCTACATAATAAACATAATTATTAATTATAAACTAACGCCGGCTAGTTCAAACAGAGAGGCTACGTTCAGTTAAGTTCCGTTACAGCGGAACTAGCACCAACATTCTTCTCGGTACAAGAGCCCCGGTACTCAATGAGTTCCCGGTACGTGCCGTTCGTCAGTGCGCACACGAGTGTCGAGGGTGCGGCGCGGTGTCCTAATGTCGTGGTGGTGTGTTCGTAGCCGGCACGCGCGCGTGCGCATGGAGCTCGGCTCGGCGGCCGGCAGCGGCAGGAGCAGCCTGCACAGCTCGCAGAGCGACCTCAGCGCCAGCAGCACGCCGCTCGGCAAGCACGCCGCGCCCCGCTGCGCTGTGGCAAGTGAGTACCGCCACAATATTATGGTACTGAGTACCCACTAAGTGAATGCGCGAGCACAACCTTAGCGAATAGTAGCTTTTGCCCGCGGCTCCGCCCGCGTGAATGTCGATTTTTCGCTATACGGAAAGTCCAGAAACAATCATATATAAAAAACCTAAGAACCACTTTTACTTGAGCTCTCGTACTTTAACGGCGGCTACTAAAATAGGGATCAAGCTGTATCTTCAATTCTCCTGGACCGATTTTAATGAAACATACCGATCCGTATTTAAGTCGGAATCACAATCTACCCGTTGGATTTTTCGTGAAGCTTAACAAACAAACAAACATCGACGGATTTGGTTTCAGAAGCCCGTAGTTAGTCGATCTGAGTAGTTTGTTTTTAAATATCTTTGATTTACAATATTGGACATTTAACCTTTTTATAACAGTATAAATAAATAAACTATGTTTCTTAATACTAATTTTATTTCAATTGAAATTGGTTTATAGAAATTTTTTAATTATATTATAGTTCTTGACAAAATAATAGGTAATTTACAAATAATTAACGAGTATCTGATTCGCGAGCCAATCTTCAGCAGGAGCCGCGCCGCGCGGCGCCAGGCGGTGCGGCAGGGTCCGCTGACAGTGGACACATTTACGTTCGGTTTTGTGTTCAAACCCAGAAAATGGAAGAAAATAAACACCTTGAACGCCACAAAAAAATATAAAAATTTACAAAAAAAATTTTCTTTTTGTAATCGATGTATTTGATAATGATATGTACCGAGACTAATTTTTATAATAAATTGTAATTAAAAAAAAAACTAAAAACAAGCTTTTATAGTTAATCGAATAAAAAAGTAAAAAAATAATTCTTAATATAAGAATAAATTGATTAATGAGAAAATTAATGTCATTGTGGTAAAAGCGTGGGGTGCTCCACGTCAACTGTTATAATTTGTTACTGGTTCTGTTACGAAATGCAGTCAGTGTAAAAATGTAGTACAAAGCACGCCGCGCTTTTGTTCGCAAAACGTGTTTTTTAATATATTTTAAAGTATATTTTATTTTTCATTTTTAGTTTGATCTATAAAAAATAAAATTATTAAATTATTGTACTGTCACCGGTCCTTCATAAGTATGCAAAATTTCGAATTAATCTGACCTGTTGAAGTGGGTAAAAATCGAGTTCAAAGATTACATAGACAGGTGAAGCTAATAAAAGTGTGTTAAAAGTCTTACGTACTATTCTGCAATTATAACAAAACATTCATTTGGGGTGACGGGAGCCCCGCGGCGCATTAAAGTAAGCCAAACGAGGTCACCGGTGCCCCCTACGGCGTTCAAAGTGTTAACGACTATATTCCCACTTCAATTAATCGACTTTAATAACTAATCTTTTTTAAACCAGTGTTTAGTTATAACGGGAAAATTCCACATAATATTTTTCACATGGAATACTGGATATTATTGGATTGAAGTATTTAGATAGTGCATTGGTGGTGTAGTGGTTTTAGACACGGCTTACGATCGAAGGGTCGTGGGTTCGAATCCCGGTCCCGTACCACTGAGTTATTATTTGTAATTCATGTACGGTCTACATTGTAGACACCAATGTACTTAACGGAGACTACGGCTTAATCCCCCTCGTGATCAGGGGAGGTCCGTGCCGTGTAGTGGGGACGATATGGACTGGGGATGATTGGATTGAAGACATTTGACTCGGCCTGGTAATTTGGGAGGGCGACGTAACCACTTCGGCGCACTCGCCCCAAGTCGCTGGGCCAGCGACGCGCAGCACCGCTGAATACGGGCGCGCTGCATGTCACGGAGCGCCCGGCGACGCGCCGCGCCGCGCTCCTAACGATGTCGTTCCACGGCTGACAGCTGTGGTGTCGCCGGCGGCCGCGGCTGGCGGCCACAGTAGTATGTTCAGTCACCATGCGTGGCGCGATGCAGCTATTGACGCGAGGCTCCTCGCACTACGACTACGTAGTAATTAATGGAAGCATGTTCAGAATGGGGCCAGTCGTTCTGTAGTTAATTTTCTTGATCTAATTATTTATTTACAACATCCATTAAAATCATTTAACAATTTCTCTACACTTGTCCTAGAAACTTAAATTTCTTATATAGATGTCTTCTCGCTTCTTAAATGCTGCAATTAAAGTGTCACATCTGGTTAGTTCATAGAACATCAGTCTCGTGGTGGGACCACGTCGAGCCGCTGCGCCCGAACCCTCCGGGACTCGGCTCCGTGCCTCTTGTACCTAGCGTTAGGAATAGAGAATACAATCCGGAGCATGTTTTTCAATTATGCGATTTTTGATGCATAATCCTGGGATCCCGGAGCTATCCTGGGATTAGACTATGTGGTTTCTAATTGGGCTCAAATGAAAAAAAAAACTTGAGTAATTTCTTAAAAATGTTTTTAATATCGTTGCTCAACATAAATCACAATATACTCGTAGTGAGAAAAGAAAATAGATAAAACAAAAAAAGCTATAGGTACTTTTGCAAGAAATCAAGAAGATAACACAAAAAAACTATTTAGAATTTCGAAAATACTATCGCAGAAATATCAAAGCATCCAATGTTTGATTTCCAAGCCTGCTTCGTAGTTTATTGTCAACATATGCAGCAGCTGAAAACGCTCGCTCGGGTCCTAGGCTGGGTGGAGGAATAGACAATAGATGCTTATACGCTGTTTCTATGCGGTATCCACGAACTCCTCCATTTTCGAACAAGCTCATTTCATGTCTAATACTATTTGCTAACCCCGATTCATTTTGTGCTTGTACTTCAGGATCTGGGGATTTCGTACTCTTATCAATTTCCAGCTGTAACTTTTCCTTTAATATCAATTGGGGTTGGGAGGTTTCTGGCATTAGCTCATCATCTGTTTCTGTTTGTGATCCTGACCTTTCATCTTCTTCCGCGTCATCTCGACTATTAAGTCTTTTAACAATACTCTATTTGCTTCCTCACTTAAGCTTGTGTAGGAACTGGAAATAAGTCATACCATTCCAAATCCGATAATAACTGATTTTCATCATCTTTTCGTGGATTTTGTAAATAATTCAACACATCAGTTAAATCATCACTTTGTTGTTGCTTTATACGTTCCACTAGGGATGTTTTCATTTTTTGGCAAGTGCGGAGTTTTTGCTAGACAGTTGTTTTATAAGAAAATTCAGAGCGGCATCAGCTGTGCATAAATTAACATCTTGCCGACAGATTGCTTCTACTGTCAATATAATTGGGTCACCACATCAACAATTTCATAGCAATCCAAAATCATCATCTTCTAAATGAATTGGATGATTGAAATCTATAAGAGCTATTTGAATGCAGGTTTTTAAATGATATAATCGTTCTAGCATTTTAAAAGATTATTTACATTTATTTTCCACCTAGTTTTACAGTCCAAAAGATGTGATAGCTCTTTTGCATGTTCAATTTTCACATATTTTTGAAGTACTGTTTCTATTTTCAATGGTGATCTTTTGAAATACACTACAACTTTGCGGATTTTCTTTGTCAGCTCATTAATATTTTCATCTTGTGTTAACTCTGGTATGTGTTATGGTTCAAGATCATTTTGAGACATTAAGTTTAAACATGATTCTGGACAGTCTTAGTCTTGTAAATGGTCATCATCATCATCGCTGTCGTCCATATAATCAACAGCCACAGCTTGTTCATTTATAGTATCATCTGAAGTAGGGCTATCTTGCAAATAATTATGTTTTTCATAAAGCACATCACAGACGGATAAATTGACACCTTGTGCGAGACACAGTTGTTGTTTAGTGCAAACAAGCGGTCCCACCTTTATCATAACATTCGGTCCATCGGTTACAATAGGCACGATGCCACTTTCCAGGGAAATATCAAATTCACTTAGATGTTCTTTCAATATACAAAGACAATTTTCAGCTGTCATGCTTCCATAAATAGGAACAAGTCCTAGGTTCCAAAATTTTTTATATGAATTGACAACCATGTATCGTTTATTGGACGTAGAAGTCCACTTGTCGAAAGAAAGACTAAATCTTTCACCTGCAGTTTTCAAATGTTTCAATTCTGCATTCTGATTTTTTCAGTGTAATTCATAACACGTTTTCGAATGGTGACCGCTGACTTTGGTATTTTCTCAAAATTTCTCAAAGCATCTGAAGTTATGAATACACTAAATGGAAGTCCATCTACTGCAATCATTCTTGCCAAAACATCATCCAAGCTATCGTTGGCACTTTTATTAAAATAATCAGCCAACTTTCGCTTGGCTGGCGGCGGTGCTGTGTTCAGATTTTAGAATCTTGACTTGTTGTAATAGCTGAAAATCGCGGCGAGCTAGTACTTGCTGCTGCAGTATCTGCCAGTTGTAGTCGAGGTACAGCGGCGCGGAGGCCGGCGCCCCGTGCAGGGGCGCACGTCTGCACGGAGACAGTGTGACTGTTGGATCAGTCGTCCGCAGGAGCGGTCGCTGTAGTATTTCAATCTTCCGGGATTTTGTTATTATTATTTTCTGTTACCCAAATCGCCTCGCGGTTGTCGCTCTGCGGTCAATAAGGTTGTTTAGGAAATAGAATCGTTTCGGACCTACTTTATAAATCGGTAAATAATATTTATTTAAGAATTATTTCTTAACTCGGATGTTAGAGAATTAAAATTTCAATATTGCAATTTTAATTCTCCTTTTTTATTTCAGTTTCTATTAGTCACTAGACATTATTTTCAATACTTAGGTATATTTATTCAGTGCTGTAATGTTGATTTTTTTTTTCATTGCTTCGACATAACACGTATATTTACTTCCGTATTTAAGTAACGCTAATGCGATTTCCGTTACTTGCCTCAGCCGACCGGCACGCCACCTATGGGTGCGTGAACTGGTGCACCCGGCGCGGCGTTGTGCAACCGCCGGCGACTGGCCCGCTGCGGCGTTACGAATGCACTCAACAATCAATTATTCAATTACAGTAACTGGAGCAATTGCGGGTGAATATGTGTTAGCCATCCGCACTGGGCCACCGCGGTAGAGGACGACCTAACTCCCTCCAGATCAGGGGAGGTCCGCGCCCCTGTAGTGGGGGCGAACACGGACTGGGGATGATGTGTTGGCACTATATTGTGGAGTACTTTTGTAGATATGCGCAATTTTAAGTTGCCACCCTAAGTCGGACGACGACTCCTAGCGGTCTGAATTAAAAACGCCAGGTAGATGAAGAAGAGCGACGGAGTGAAGAGGGCGTGGGGCGTGCGGCGGAGCGGTGGTTCATAGTTCTGGTNTTTGGCACTATATTGTGGAGTACTTTTGTAGATATGCGCAATTTTAAGTTGCCACCCTAAGTCGGACGACGACTCCTAGCGGTCTGAATTAAAAACGCCATGTAGATGAAGAAGAGCGACGGAGTGAAGAGGGCGTGGGGCGTGCGGCGGAGCGGTGGTTCATAGTTCTGGTGCGTCTGTGTGGGGAGGGCGAGCCTTGTAACTAACTCCCACATCACAATACAACACAAAAAGATAGTTTCCGAAATATATCTCAACACTGAACCTGTCGATTAATCAGGCGTACAACGCGTCGACTCGTCTGTGTCTTCTACTCAAACACCAGTGCCCCGGGCGCCGTCAGCCGTCGCCGCGTCGGCCGTCAGGTCGCGGTCGCGTCGCCCAGACCATGTGCCGTCTCACGCAGTTTGTTTGCAGTTCTATCCGCCACCTGACAGTCTGCCCCTCCCCC
>WUAW01006444.1:27330-40208 GCA_017165845.1 Thaumetopoea pityocampa | reverse complement strand
ACCTTAAAATGGCGGCGTCGTGGTTCGCCACCCGACACGTCTCGTTTCCCGTGAGGGCGAAAAGTGGGCTATGGATAGCCACCTTGCTCGTAGCATGTGGAAAGAAGTGGTCTCTGCTTACCCCAATTCTTCGGTAGTATAGTGGTCAGTATGCCCGCCTGTAACGCGGGACACCGGGGTTCGATTCCCCGCCGGAGAGCCAGGGAAAAGGGCGTGAGTGTATGTATGTATGTATGTATAAAGATTACATAAATTTATATCAAAGTGGTCAAACTTGTTGATATTTTTCTGTTGTTGTATCTTTCGTGTTCAGAAGTTCAAAATCGCAAACGGACCAATTTTACCGACCCTTATTAAAACCCCTAGTAAATCTGAAAACTTCTATTAAACTAGATAACCAGCGACTTCGTCTAGATAAAAGGCTTGAAAATTTGGGGCGGAGTTTATGATACGTGCCGCCCTTTCAAAACCCCGCGAACAATAATTTAATTCTGCAAATTTAATTTATAAGCCAAGCCACAATTGTCTTGCTGTTGAAAAAAAAAACACAGATTTAAATACAATCTGTCACTCCTGAATTGATATATAATGTCACGCCTTTTCCCCGTTGGGGTAGGCAGAAACCACTTCTTTCCACTTGCTACGATCCAGACATACATCTTACGCTTCTTCTACTTTCATCAACGCTTTCATAGAAGCTCGTCGGTTGCGGGTACTCCTAACCTATGCTTTCTTCAACACGACTTCGATTTGGTCGAGATACGTTCGCCTGGGTCGACCCCTACCGATTTGCCCATTCAGACTCGTCTTATAAATCTGCTTCGTCAATCTTCTTTCGTCCATCATCTCTATGTGGTCGAACCATCTAAGCATTCCTTTCTCTATCTTTGTTCCTACATCTTGTTCCATACCACAGATTTTCCTTACTTCACTATTTTTCTTTTCATCATTTTCTTATTTCATCAGATTCACTTCAGCTATACTTCTCAAACTTCTCATCTCTAGAGCAATTATCTTGCTTTCATGGTTCTTTTGCCAAACCCAACAATAATTTATTTTAATTTTCAATATTAATAAATTTAAAAAGTTATTAAGAAAATAAGAAACTGAAGCTGAAATGCTTGATTAATAATTCTAAATATAAGAAGGTATTTTAGTCTTTTTATTACCTACTTAGTATTTACTTAAATTTCTCACATTGTCTGCAAATAATCCAAACTTTAGCATCAACAGATGTCACAAAAACTCGGATCAGCAATAACCCTAATGTATCTAATAAGGTGCATTGGTGGTGTAGTGGTTTTAGACACGACTTACGATCGAAGAGTCGCGGGTTCTATCCCGGTCTCGTGACACTGAGTTATTATTTGTAATTCATACACGGTCTACATTGTAGACATCAATGTACTTAACGGAAAAGGAAAACTTCGTGAGGAAACCTGCGTGCCCGTATGGGTGTGTGAAGTCTACCGACCCGCACTAGGCCAGCACACCTACACACACACACACACACTTACACACACGCACGCACGCTTACACACACGCACGCACGCACGCACGTACACAGGCGCACGCACGCACGCACGCACACATGCATGCATGCACGCATGCACGCACGCACGCTCACACACACATATACTATTATAAAATTGTTAAATGTCAAATTTTCAAAAATTAAAGATATTTAAAAACAAACTACTCAAATCGACTAATTAAGGGCTTCTAAACCAAATCCGTCAATGTTTGTTTGTTTGTCTGTTTGTTTGTTCGGCCTTCACGCAAAAACCAGCCGGTAGATTTTGGCTAAACTGTTACACTCTAAAGGTCCAACTTAAATAATGCGGCATGTTTCATCAAAATCGGTCCAGTAGAATTGAAGATACAACTTGATCCCTGTTTTAGTAGTCTGCATGATCACATGGGTATGTGAAGTCTGCCAACCCGCACTAGATCAGCGCGGTAGACTACGGCCTAATCCCCCTCCTGATCATCCGTGCCCCTGTAGTGGGGACGATATGGACTGGGGATGATAATATAATAAGGAACACACATCTGTTCTTTAATTCCTCCATACATCATTTGATAAATCTCTTATCGAGAAAGCAGTATTTCCAAAAATTCATTCACTGGACTATTTTCTTGTTGATTCACAAAAATTGAGAACTGCAGGTCTACTCGCGAGATAAATATATAAAGTATTTACATTCAATATAACGTTACATACTAAAATTCAGCCAAATGGTTGAACCCTTACCTGATTCATAGAACATTAAATAAATTGCAAATGTGAATTTGTTTGTTTGTTACGCTTTCATGCCTTAACTACTCAACCGATCATGATAAATTTTATACACAATGTCAGGGGTTAAACTATTCCAAACAAAAATCTATTCCCAGGGGATAGATGAAATAGTTTACAAAGTTGTCAAATAATTATATTTTCAATAGTACCTGACATGTATTTAAGCACATCAGCGCGAGTGAATCCGCGGGAGAAATCTACTTAAACATAAATTGGCTATGGCATCCATGTGACATTCTTTACAAAAAAGATATCTTGGCAAGCTGGCAAAAAAAAATATAATTCTTTTATGCCAAACTAATCAAAATGCTATTTAGTAACATTTTCCTTGTATTTTTAATTTGTGCTTCCAAAGAAACATCTTTAAATTTCGAACACCGAGATTTCGAACGAGCCAAAGTTCAAATTCAACTTGAAAATCTTTTTCCTTTGAACTTATATTACAAGAACGAACAAGTTTTTTTTTGCATACTTTGTTTTTCATTACTTTTCCTTAACGCTTGTTGGCACTTGAGATTTTTATCTTCGAACCTAAAAGATCGGAGTTTCGAGTAGGGCTGCTCGCGTGGATGGCACTTCAGCTGTGTTCTGAACGCCAACGGTTCGGTGAAACTCCGCCATAAATCTTGTGCGAGCTTACTGAAGATTTAGACCTTTTCGAGTAGCTTTTCCCACCTCATACTTCTTATTAGGCGATGTCGTAATTCAAATTTGATCGCAAGCAATATCAGTAAATAAAGTATAGTAGAAGTATTTGAATGATAATTATGTGAAAATCAACTATATGTAGTAATAATTATCATCATCGTCATATCAGCCCACAGAAATCCACTGCTGGACATAGGCCACCTAGGCATTGAATCGCCTGCATCCAACGATTGCCAGGCAATCCTTCAACCAAGCAACCTTAATCAGGTCATCGGTTTAGTCGAGGGTCGACCCACACTACGCTTTCCGGTTTGGGGTCGCCACTCTACCACTTTAAGACCACAAGGTTCACTTCTCAAGGTACACTTCAGCCTTCCAATCTTTTGATCTATTTCGGTAACTCTTCTATTACGATAACACTCCACACTGCGGTTTTAGTCACTGTGTGTAGTGTTTGTACCGTTAGTTGTGTAAAACCGGAATAAACCAGTTTGCGAAAGTTTCCGCATGCCTCGCGCTCTCGCATCAGTCGCTTATAAGTAGCGTATATTAAATTACGTTTAATATGTATTATATTAAGAATTTACATATAAAAATAAAAATATAAAATAAATTTATTTATTTATTTATCTGCTGCCGTTCACTACTTGCAAAAACGTCTCCAAGCTAATTTGGCTGAACATGTTTTATATAAAATTCAAATATACACATGTGAACTGAATGTGATCACCAAAGTGATTATTGCGCGAGAGGCATATCAATTTTATAAATTCTTGCAACTTAAAAGTATATTAAGGCACTTGAAAAGAAAGTTCATTTTTAAATAATAACAAAACTTTTATCACCTACTCTAAGTAATTGATTTTGTTCGAATTTGTAAAACAATAAAACTAAAAACGAGAAAAAAAGATCAGTGTCCATAGACAATAATCTTGAAAGCATGAAATAAGCTTAAAAGGTTTTTTATTTTTCTAGGTGACGGCATAGCCCACTCAACATAGAAAAAAAACTGACAGTAGTCTTTCTATCCCTGTACACTTTAATTATTATTTGAAAAAACATCAAAATCTTCTATATTCTTCGTCTACTTATTGAATATGAATTGTCTATTTAAGATATCATACACTTTTATAAAGAAAAAATAAAAAGGTAATAATGTTTGAAAATAAACATGAATTTTGTTCTCAGTCGAATCTCAAAACGTGAAATATCTATAAATTTGAAATCAAAGATTATCTCATCATGAACTAAGTTATGTTAAAATCAAGCTTGGGCAAATAACAGTTATATAAATAACAGTTACGAATATATAAATAAGGCCCACAGGGTTACATTAAGGTGGATGCCGACAGTTATAAGAGCGGGGATTGAAAATTTACGGTCTATTAAATCTGACCAGGATTAATAAGCCCAACAGGATGTTTATTTCTAGTTATTTAATACAAACTATATACAACAAAATTTGGTGATTCCCAAACTGCGTAATGGACATCCCTGGGGTGACCCGAGCATATGCTAGGGCTGCCGCGCCGCTACTATAATAATTAACTTTCTAAAAAATTTAATAATTTATTATAGCTATAGATTTTTTTTTTTAATAATAGCAACACTATCACTCTTTGTCTATGGAGTAGACAATCAGAATGCTACGTCTTCTGGATACATTCTTTATCTACGTAAGTCTGTATTCAAGCAACTTTAAGGGTAGTTGCTGTGTGTGAATTTTTTAGCTTGATAATTATCATAGCATCGGTCCGTGGAAGTCCACTACTGGACGTGTGCCTTCTCCTTAAAAAAGAAGGATTTAAACGGGGCCTCCACGCTTAGCAGGCGTCCTGGAGATCGCAGTAGATTTTGATTGAATAACAGGATAACGCTGGTGTCCAGTGTCTTGATAAATCCCTTAGCTGGTTCTCACAGCATCCANNNGGTCCTCAAACTTTTTTGTCTTGTAGACCACTTGTAATGTTTTTCACTTTTGGGTAGACCCCCAAAGCATAGTTATGATAATATAATTTTTTTGTAAATTTCTTAACTTCAGATGTGTTTTTGATGGATGATAAGAAGTGACGCTATTATTATGCCGGCACCACAAAGCAGTTCTTATGCATAAAAATTATCCTCAACAACTATTTATCGTCTAAAATTAAAACTAAATGAATATATATTCTCAACATATTTTCATTTGAGAGACCTCTAATTCCGTGTCCCGACTCATGGCAAGAATAGACGAGAACTAAAAACTCGAATAAAAATTTCCGTTTCAGTGTAGATTTGTCTTTTTATTTTATTTTACTAAGTTATACGTTCTCGTCTATTTTCGACGTGAATCTAGTTGTAGTATAACATTAGTTTCGGTGAACTTTTTTCCAGTACCTTTTATAATTAAAAGTGGGTGCGGTACTCGATGATACTCAACACGACATCGCGTGTGGGTGTGAAAACTCGTGGAAAAAATCATTTGTAACGATCAAAGGATCCCGGGGAAAGGAAAGGCAGACGCCTATATAGCCTAGAAAACTGATTGTAAAAATTATTTAGTCGAAAAAGTCACCATGCGGGGCTATGCTACCTCCGACCCCACTAGAAATACGGCTGGCTTCCGTCTCTCGCACCAATTCTCTCGTGATTTATATTCGGAAAAATATATTACAAAAAAAAATAATAATCACATGTGACTAAACATGTCAGGATCGAGAAAGAGATGCTCCAATGGTTTGGTCATTTAGAAAGTATGAGTGAAATTCGATTGACGAAACGAATATACCGGGCAAATGTGAGTGGAAGTGTCGGAAGAGGGCACCCAGGAAAAACTACTTTAACCATATCAATAACTTGTTCCAGAAAGGCCAAGTTCGTAGCACCCTTAATCGACGAAAGTGTATGAGAAGATGTATGGATGTGGATGAGGCGAGAGAGATGTGTCAGGATCGTAGTATGTGGCAAATTGTAGTATCTGCCTACCCTTACGGGATAACGGCGTGAGTGTATGTATGTATGTATGTGACTAAACAAAGTAAAACATTATCGTCATCGTTCTCAATCCATCTACGTCCCCACTACAAGGGCGCAGACCTCCCCTAATCAGGAAGTGATTAGGTCGCACTCTACCACGCTGACCTGGTGCGGTTTGATAGACTTCACACACGAAGTTTTCCTTCTCCGTTAAGTACATTTGTGTCTAAAATGTAGACCGTACATACGTTAGAAATAACATGGCTTCTGCCCGCACCCGTTCGCCGTTTCCTTGAGCCCGATAACTTAAATACTAAATTAACTTGTTACGTTACTGTTTAAGATTTGCATGTCATTTAATTTATTTTTCTGTTTTTTTATTGATTGCAGGGAAATGCTTACCGCATACCACAGAGTTTATATAGGGCTCGTACCCATTAGAATCTCCCTAGCGATCTTGTCTAACCCATTTTGTCGAAGGCGCATGATCACGTAAACATTTTGCTACGACCTCGGGGCTTTGAACCGGTCCTCGACTCGTATGAATCGTCCTTCTCATCATCCCTAATGTCATGTGGACTATGAGAAAACATGTTGAACTATAATTATAATTACATGCGTCAGATTTTGAGTAAATAAATTTTCGATTTGCAATGACTTTTTCACAGCATGCACTTTTTAATTACCGGATAATTCATTCGAGTTCAGTGCTACGATTTATATTCAGGTACTGCCACACCTTATAAACATCTGAGGTGACACAGGCCTCCTCTAACGATCAGAACACCGAGCGACCACTGCCCGTGACCTTCATTAGGTCGTCGATCCACATAGCCGGGGTTCGACCCTCATTACACTTTCCGGTTTGAGGTCGCCACTCCACCATTTTAGGATCAGACTTTCGATCAGTTCTCCGAACTATAATATTCCTCGTGCACTGCCACTTCATTTTTACATTTACTTGAAGCACATTGGTGACTCTACTTCTCCTGCGGATTGCCTTACTGTAGATTTATATTATTACTAATATAACTACACCACCGTGTATGCTTCTGAATACATACACTCGCGCATTCTATAGAGGCAGGAGAGACGACAGTTTACCGAATACTACGATTTTGACACACCTCTCTCACTTCAACCAAATTCATACACTTTTCAGACATACGCTTTCGTAGTTCAAGGGTGCTATGCTCTTAAATAATGGAAATTATGACACACGATATTACATTTTTTTTTATATAAATATTCTCAGCTAGTACAATGCGATTCAAATAAGAATAGGAACGTCAATGACCTCTATCTGTCAAATGTCACTTGAAAAATACGGTTTGCAAAGAATACTTCGTTTAAAATGTCTTACATCAAATTAAAATAAAAATGTTAAATAATAATAAATTAGTCAAATATAATATTTAATTATTTAAAGTCATAATTAATTTGAATTGACAGCTATGACGTCACAATATGGCGCAAAGTCGATCCTATTCTCATTTGAATCGCATTGTACACATATTTTATGTAACAAAATACAAGTCACTGAACTCACTGCAATAACGGTGTCTCGGGACAAACACGGGCATTACGGCCATCCGTTCTGCTGCCATCAGGCTCCTGGTTTATTAAGCGACTGTAACTCAATAAACTGGGCACAAGCCACAGCCTCACTCTACCGCGCTACGTGCTGTGTTCTAATATTTCTCTTTGACTTTATTAAAAAACCACGGAGCCAGGGCGGTTTGAAAACGACATTATCTTGTACTCGCAATTATTCAGCTACAACATTTTGATAATATCTACCCTCTTTTTTATACGAATTCAAATGTTTTTTAACGATCAATTAAATATCCATTCCACATCGAGTCAGTTTTGAAATATCTGATTTTCAAGATTGTATATTCTTCATTAAAATGGGGCCATTTTAATAATTCGACATCTCTCAATCTTAGTTTCACAGTGAGGTGACCTGCTTAAAATTATCGATTAAATTGTATAAATCGATATGGTTTTCAAACATCTGTAAATCGATTCCTGCATCCATTAATTGCCCACGGCAATCGCTTTCCGGTTCGTGATCGCCACTGGGGCCCCAGTCCATGAATTCGAGCTGTGCTCCGCTCACTTCCACTTCAACTTTACAATCCTTTGAGACACATCAGTGACTTGAATTAAAATAATTAAATAATTCTGTATCTAATAAACACAGATAAGAATATTCTTATGTATGTGTAGATAAATCAGCTTGGAGACGTTTATGCAGTACGTAGCAGTGTTTGCACACACAGTGACTAAAACTGTATTAAACCAGTTTGCACTAGCTACCATATGCCTCGCATTCTTGCATCAGTCTATTATAAGTATCGTTAGAAATTAGTTACACATATTAAATTACATTTAATATCTATAATATTAAATATCTACCTATATAAATTTAAAAAAGTGTATAAAAATATTTATTTATATCTCTGCTGACCGTATAGACTACAAACTCAAAAACGTCATGAAGCTGATTTGACAGTATGATCTTAAAATGCTTTCTTTTTCATTTCCCCTCTTAATACCTACAAAAATATAAATACTAGGTATTGCACATGGGATTCCGGTTTTTATTATAATATAAACTTACTATAATTAAATTAGTCTAGTTTGTTTTGTCTCTCAACAATCACAAATTTACAGTTACTAAGCCGCAACCCGTACAAACTCTTGTTATTAAAGTGACATGGGTACCTATCTACTCGTAATTACTCGTATAACTGAAACGTTCTTTA
Organism: Thaumetopoea pityocampa; assembly: GCA_017165845.1. Classification (NCBI taxonomy): domain Eukaryota; kingdom Metazoa; phylum Arthropoda; class Insecta; order Lepidoptera; family Notodontidae; genus Thaumetopoea; species Thaumetopoea pityocampa. The sequence goes on along the minus strand of WUAW01006444.1, from coordinate 31,532 downwards.
AAAGGCTTTAGGCACAAGTAAAATAGACACATTAATAACATATACATTAATAACATGCAGGTTACTAACTAAAGTGGAGCCATTTCTAGACCATATTTGACATCTGTCAGTCTTTGATTCATAGTGAGGTGATTAGTCAAATTTGTCTTCTTTTCCATTATTAAAATAAATATATATTTAGTACTTGAAACGGAGTACTTTTACCGAGTATCTGTGGAGTAATCCTGAGCAATCGATAAGGGATAATAGCATGATAAGGGATCGGTGTAAGTTGAAGTATGAAGTGGTGACAAGGATCGGGAAAGAAATGCTCCAATGGTTTGGTCATTTAAAAATAATGAGTGAGATTTGATAAACGAAACGAATATACCGGGAAAATATGAGTGGAAGTATCGAAAGAGGGCGCCCAGGAAAACTAACCTTGATCAAATCAAAAACTTCTTTCGAAAAGGTCAAGTTCGTAGCACCCTTAATCGATAAAAGTGTATGAAAAGATGTATGGATGTGGATGAGGCGACAGAGGTGTGTCTGGATCGTAGTATGTAGCAGACTGTGGCCTCTGCCTACCCTTATGGGATACCAGCGTGAGTGTATGTATGTATGTACTTGAAAAAAAAATTGTCCAATTATGGCATTTTAACGGATGTTCGGACGGATCAAATTTAATTACGTTCTTTTACAACAGAATCAGCGCCATTGGTGCCAATTCTATTCTACAAAACTTAACTAAATTTGGTCCCTTTCTATCTTAGACTTGAGTATACGGGTAAGCGACCCCGGCCTCCCGAGCTACTACTGCCTATAATCGTTTTCCCAAATTCCATATTACTTGCTCAATACACCTTTCCTACCTCACCCACTTTCCTTTTCTTATACTTTTGATACTTATAAAATGGCGGCGTCGTGGTTCGCTACCCGGCACGCCTCGTATCCTGCGGGGGCGAAAAGTGGTCCACAGATAGCCACTTTGGTACATTAAATGATCGTAGCAAGTGTTAAGAAGTGGTCTCTGCCTACCCCAACTCTGCAGTAGATAATGGTCAGTATCCCCGATGATCACGCGGGAGACCCTGGTTCGATTCCCCGCCGAAAATTCAAGGGAAAAGGCCTGACTGTATGTATGTATTGATTATATTACATATTAATTTTCGAAATCTTATAATAAAGGTATGATTTTACATATAGAACAGAGTAACATGTATTTTTTTAAGAGGTACATAAAGCTTACGGAGAAATGTTTATAATATGCCCATTTTCACCACTACCCCATTCGAAATTTGCGCCCTATCATTCCAAATTCAGCAAAACACGTGAAATGTTACATGCGAATGACTAAACAGCATTCCGCTCGGTCGGCTCTGAAAGACGGGGCATGTGTACAGGCCGGTATTACNATCACGCGGGAGACCCTGGTTCGATTCCCCGCCGAAAATTCAAGGGAAAAGGCCTGACTGTATGTATGTATGTATTGATTATATTACATATTAATTTTCGAAATCTTATAATAAAGGTATGATTTTACATATAGAACAGAGTAACATGTATTTTTTTAAGAGGTACATAAAGCTTACGGAGAAATGTTTATAATATGCCCATTTTCACCACTACCCCATTCGAAATTTGCGCCCTATCATTCCAAATTCAGCAAAACACGTGAAATGTTACATGCGAATGACTAAACAGCATTCCGCTCGGTCGGCTCTGAAAGACGGGGCATGTGTACAGGCCGGTATTAATTTAGCATGGCTGAATAGGACTAGTGTTAGAATTGTTTTCGAGTCATCGTAATAAATAGCCTTCTTTAATCTTTATTTTATTTATTTAACTACCTACTAGATGTTTTTTTTATTTTTTATTTATTTATTATTCAATTAAAATGCATTACTTTCAAAATCTTCACACTAAACGCCAATAAACCGCCGTGGTCTGCCCACGCGCTGCCCATTCGCAGTTATATAAATTATTATAATACAGGCTGTTTTACTTTCGTACCTCGTGCGGATAAGACAAAAGTTGGAAGATGAAATATATTAATTATTTTAGAATTATTGTTAATATATTTAGTTTGTAATCATTGTACACTATATATACCAATATAATGCCTAAGGCAATAACTGATGTTTTTTTAAATTTCGCAGTTCAACTCATGTTTATATAATAGGTTACTTCATAGAACTTATCACTATAAATTTTTAGACCTTAACAAGAGCCAAAAGCTTCTCTCAAACATCTTTTTATCCAATTCTATAAAAAATATATATAGCGAAAAAAATATATGTTAATATTGAACATATTTCTGATAAAATAGTTTCATTCAAGCAAAAGCATTCAAAAGACGTTTTGCAAAAATTTTCTCAATACAAAGAGAGATACGAACTAACCTCTTAAAGTAAGCTTCCAACAAATATAACTGCATTACATATTGCTTATTTTAATGCCGAAAATGCTTGTTTATTATTTTCAGATATTCAACTTATTTTGAAATAATTTATTTTCTACTTTTTTTTTTTAATTTGTCAAACGCGTCCTGTCATAATCAAACAATGACTGCACAGATATGCTGCTAGATGGACCTATGTTGACCTATGTCGATCTGCTTCACTTGTCGATATTTTTATTTATTATTTGAAGTTATGTACATATTTATTTTGTTTCTAAAACTGTATGTCCTACAGTCCTTTCCCCAAGTTCCACAATCCTTGTTCAATACACCTTCCCTACATCACCCTCTTTCCTATTTTACTTTGCTTTTCGTGGGAACGCAATGAGTTTATAATCCTTAATCTTTTTAATCCTTATAATAAAAATGGTGGCGTCGTGGTCCGTCATCCGACACGTCTTGTTTCCCGCGGGGGCGAAAAGTGGACTACGGATAGCCACTTTGCTACATTAAACGAGCATAGTAAGCGAAAAAAAGTGGTATATGCCTACCCCAATTCTTCGGTAGTATAGTGGTCAGTATCCTGTCACGCGGTAGACCAGCGTTCAATTCCCTGCCGGAGAGCTAGGGAAAAGGGCGTAACTGTATGTATTATATGTATGTAAAACTATAATTAGTTTTAAAAAGATTTGCACATACAGACATTGTAATATAAGATAAAAAATAATTTTAAACTGTTTAAACATTAATACACGACATTAATAGGGTAACATTAGACATTAATACACAACATTAATAGGGTAACATTAGACATTAATAGGGTAACAGAGGAATAGTGAGCATAATTATAAACATCGAAACGCTCAAGGTCTTTACACGTCAGAGTCTGAATATTTTATTATTTATCTTGAAAATTACTGAATAATTGACAGATGTGCGCGTCATCCTTACTCTTATTCTACTAGATTAGTCACGTACTGGTGATCGCTACGACGGACGGTACGTGTATGAATATTGAAACGATACACAAGATATTACACGCGGCCCCTGTGTATGGATGACAAGCAAAATCGCGAAATGTGTTACATTTCTTCTAACTATTATTTATTACTATTATAAAATTGTTAAACGTCAAATTTTCAAATATTAAAAATATTTAAAAACAAATTACTCAGATCGACTGATTAAGGGCTTCTGAAACCAATCCGTCGATGTTTGTTTGTTTGTTCGAGCTTCACGCAAAAACCGGTCGGAAGATTTTGGTTAAATCATTATAGTCACTATTTCGACTTAAATACTGCAGCATGTTTCATCAAAATCGGTCCAGTAGAAATGAAGATATAGTTTGATCCCTGTTTTAGTAGCCGCCGTTAAGGTACGAGAGTTCAAGTAAAAGTGGTTAGTTGCTTTTTATGTAAATCTTATCGGAAAACCAACATTCACGCGGGCGGATGCGGGCCACGGGAAAAAGCTAGTGAGGTAATAAAATATTATGATATATACATACAGTCACGCCTTTTTCTCTATATCTTCGGTGGGGAATCGAACCCCAGTCTAACGCGTGACAGGTGGGGATACTGAGCGCTATCTTCTTCTTCTTCTTCTTCACCAGCCCATAAAAGTCCATTGCTGGACTGGGCCTCCTCCTTAAAAAGGGGATATTTGCCATAATTTCCACACTTGTCAGACGTCTTGGAGATCGCAGTAGATTGTGATATAGCATATCGCTGCTGCCCATCATCCTGGTACATCCATCAGCTGGTTCTGACAGCATCCACGGGAAGAGATGGAGTGACGCTATTATTATGTCAACGCCACGCGG
>WUAW01006442.1:6961-18923 GCA_017165845.1 Thaumetopoea pityocampa | reverse complement strand
CATTCCTTTCTCGATCCTTGTCACCACATCATACTTTAACTTACACCGATCCCTTATCACGCTATTCCTCAGTCGTTCAGTCAGGATGTTGTTATAACTTAGAATTTTACACTTAATCATCTGTTATAGGTCTTCTATCGACTTATAACGGATACACACACTAAAAGAGAATTAGGTGAGGTGGAACTCGATAATTAGTCGTGCAGCGTTCAACGTTAATTAGCGGATAGGCGCGTTTCTACGTACCGGAGGTTTCGTAACACCGGTCGTCTTCGAAATGCGCGCTGGGTGCGCACGCGCACGCGCCATCCACGCACTGCGAGTGGATGCCCGTGGTGGAGTGGCACTGGATGTGCTGCACGCACTCCTCGCCGATACGAGCCTCTGGACGACACAACAATTCCAAAAATTATATACATTAAAATACATACATACATATGTACAATACAGTCACGCCTTTTTCTCTGGCTCTCTGGCTGGGAATCGAACCATGGTCTCCCACGTGACGGCAGGGATATAGACCACTATACTACCGAAGAATTGTGGTAGGCAGATACCACTTCTTTCCACTTTCTACAAACGTTTGATGTAGCAAAATGGCTATCCGTAGCTCACTTTTCGCACCCGCGGGAAACGAGATGTGTCTGGTGACGAAACAAGATACCATGCCATTTTTATGAGGTTCAAAAGTGTTAAAGTTTCTAATTGCATTCTCACTGGCTTAGTGGAGAGGAAAGGAAAGAGAGTGAGGTAGGAAAGGTTTATTGAGCAAGGAATATGAAATTTGGGAAAAGGACTAGGATGTATTAAAATTATGATATTATTATTTTTTTTATATATTGCGGCGACCTCCTTCGCTGCATAGTACCACGAATTTTCAACAGATAGCGCAATTATTGAATGACGACATTACCATAGAAGCCTGAAACACGGTGATTATACATACAATATGTCGGTTACGTGAAGATTGCACCCACTAAAAATCGCCGGTATTGCCCGAGCGCGGGAAACACGCGAGCAAGTCATCCGCGGTTCGGGTGGGTTTGGCTGTGATTGCTCACGGGGATCTCTTCTTTTGGACAGGGGTCACTCCCTCTCTTCCACCGAGAGCCCTAAGAGTCTCCCAGGGAGCTCCTCTGCTTCCTCTTTTTCTGGGATGTAAAATGCCCCAGATACTGCGTCCACTTTTACATGTATTTGTGGTGACTGTTGAATGAACGAACAGTTTTTTTAGACAATTTCTTTATCGTGAACGTCTAGTTTACTGTTCACCGATAAACTAGTTTACAATGAACAACATGCATTGTATTGATCGCTTCAATGAGTGAGACACGAACGCGGCCGATATTCCAGAGTTCATGACTTAAACTAGTCGAAATTTGGACTGTTTTATAAACTAGTTTATCGTGGACGATAAGCGGTCTCCTTGCGTCCACTATATAATCGTCAATGACCTACCGCTAGCATGTATAAAGCGTAAATCGTAAATAAATAACACTCACAGGGGCGATGTTTTTTTGTTTCATAATGGATATCTCGTCTCGATTTGTCGTAACTATTCGCCGGTTCCGTCTCGTGATAAGGTTCTAAGTTACTAACCTTTCAAGCAGCCTTTATGGGTGCTGTTGACCGCTGCGTAAACGAAGCCATCTTTGCAGACGCAGTAGCTGCTCAGCCGACAGAACGCGTTGTCTGGGCAGTCCACGTCCACACTGCACACGTTCCCTGTGCGACCTGGAGGCAACGGTTATTGGTTACCAACAACACACTGACGATGTTTTGTCTCAATAAATGTATACATATGTGATAACTTGTCCTGACTGACTGACTGGTTGATTCATCAATGCACAGCCTACACCGCTGCAAGTACAAACTTGGAATTTTGTTAAGTTGATGCCTTTTTATGTTGTAAGAATCCACTAAGGAAGGATTTTTGGAAATTTCATCCCTATGGGAGTAAAATAAGGCATGAACGGTTGTATGGAAGGTTGTCATTTTCAAAGTAAGAAACACAAAATTGAATATACGTACTTTTGGTTAAAAATAAATATACACATATATCGGGTGTCTTTGAAAATTTTACCCCTAGTGGGGTGAAATAGCTTAGTAATCTTAACCCCAAAAGGGAACACCGCTAACGTCGCTTACAAAGAGGTACTACGGTAATTAAAATTAAAGATTANAATTGAATATACGTACTTTTGGTTAAAAATAAATATACACATATATCGGGTGTCTTTGAAAATTTTACCCCAAGTGGGGTGAAATAGCTTAGTAATCTTAACCCCAAAAGGGAACACCGCTAACGTCGCTTACAAAGAGGTACTACGGTAATTAAAATTAAAGATTAAAAAAAAAATATGCGAACGAAGCTACGGCAACAACTAGTATTACATACATACATACATACACTCGCCGGCATGACGTCACTCCATGTTCCTCGTGGATGCTGTGAGAAGCTCAGCTGGTTTTCATAGCATCCACGGGATGCGCCAGGATTGCACGCAGCAGCCTTATCCAGTTTTTCGGCCAAAGTGTACTGCGCTCTCCAAGACGTATGGCAGGCGTCGAGGTTATGGCAAATCGTTCCTTTTTAAGGTGCAAATATATGCCCAATTCAACGGGCTGATAATGTGTGTTTTAAGGTTTGAAACAGGAGAACAAGGAACACGACCATTAGCATTACATTGCAGTTTTTTATAACACCCAATAAATGTCAAAGTCAAAGTCAAAAATTTTTTTATTCATGTAAACCCAACAGGTACTTATGAATAGTCAAGAATCTACCGCCCGCTCGGAAAGTTGTTTCAGAGGAGAGGAACGGGCCAGAAACTCCACTGTTACTCTTTTCAATGCCATTACAATAGATAATGTGTATAATGAAGGGTCACAATACATTCTTCTTTTAAAAGGGGAAGTTTGAATGTTACTCAAAGAATTTTATATATTATTAAAAAGGGACACATGACATCATCTTATATCTACGTCCTTACACCACAGTACTAGACGAACAAAAATACAATAACTAGGTAAATTATTACAATAAGTTGGACTATCATTGTCCCATTAAAAGGACAAGTGTTCCTCCGTTAGCCACTACCTTGTCTGATGATATTTAAAAAAAAATTATCTTATCATATTTTTACGCAAACTGATCGACCGACTGCGTACGTACAAATTAATCGTTAAATACAAAGTACAAAGAAAACAGCGATACGAACGATTTCACAATGTTTGTCGTGTCTCAAGTTGTCTTGGGAGCCTTTGATATTTGATTTCACGGCGCTGATATCATTAACAACGATTATATCCTATACTAGCGTTTGCCCGCGGCTATGCCCGCCTAAATATCGGTTTTTCGCTACATGGGAAAATCCGACATAATCGTAGATTTATATAAAAAAACCATTAACCAATTTTATTTGATCTCTCGTACCTTAACGGTGGCTATTAAAACTGGGATCAAGCTATATCTTCAATTCTACTGAACCCATTTTGATGAAACATGCCGCAGTATTTAAGTCGCAATAGTACCTTTAAGACTAATAATTTAATCAAAATCTACCTGCGGGTTTTTGCGTGAAGCCCGAACAAACAAAGAAACAAACATCGACGGATTTGGTTTCAGAAGCCCTTAATTAGTCGATCTAAGGTAGTTTGTTTTTAAATATCTTTGATTTTTGAAAATTTGACAATTTAACAATTTTATAATAGTATATAGAATAACTAGTAATATTATACATGCGAATGCAAGTTTGTTTGTCTGTTACGCTTTCACGCCTTAAGTAGTGAAAAAGCGCTTAGGGCGTGTTAATTACTCAACCGATTATCATGAAATTTTGTACAGACATTGTCAGTGGGACAGAGAAAGACAAGGTATCTTTTATCACGAAAAAAAAAACTGTTCTCAAGGTATATAATAAAAAATGTATTTTCAACGATCTCTGACGAGTAGTTAGGACATCAACGCGACCAATGGCGCGGCTAAAAGCTAGTTGAATTATTCTCTCACAGTTAAAATATCATCACAGGCTGAGAATGAAAACGACACAAATCAAAATTCTAAGAAAATTAGTTAGTTGCATACACAAAATAACTTAAAAAAAGCACTCTTTCAAATATGTGTTATTTTTCGTATAGTGGTATTTTTCGGCTAAATAGTGAAACCATATGCTCACCTTCCAATAGTAAGAGGAAATATGAGTACAATTTCTTGGTTTATTTATCACAGAGGTTCCCAGACTTTTTTTTCTCATAGAGCACTTTCAAAATTTAGCTGGTTCCGGTGGACCCCCTGCAGCTACATTTCTACCATATTCCCAAAACTCGACAAAAAATGTGAAGATTAGATCTAACTATGGAAATTTGCGTACGCCCACGTAGACCCCGTCGAGTCTTCCGTGGACCCCTGGGGGTCCACCTGGACCACTTTGGGAACTATGGATTTATCAGATGATTATGCTGAGTATGAAATTGACTCTATTTTTTTTTTAAGAAAATAAGTTATATACACAAAATCATATTAAAAGAGCGCCCTCTGGAGTTGCGGGTTACATATGACGGCCAATAATATTTATAATATAATATTGTGGACATATTTTTAGACACAATTCATCCCCAGTCCATATTCGTTCTGATCAGGAGGGGGAAGACAGTAGTCTACCGCGCTGGCCTAGTGCGGGTTGGTAGACTTCACACACCCATGCGAACATGCAGGTTACGTCACGAAGTTTTCCTTCTCCATTAAATACATTGGTATCTAAAATGCAGACCGTACAAGAATTAAAAAATAACTCAGTGCTAGGGAACCGGAATCGAACGTACGATCTTTCGATCACAAACTGTGTTTGGCATCATTACAACACCAATGTATGAGTTCATTTAATGAATCAACTTCAATTTATGTATCAACGGTTGAAAGGTAATAGAGACAAAAACCAATCTGTTCAGGAGAGCAGTTTACAGTTTGAAACCGCGAAAAAATGGACATAACTTTTATTGATTGTCATATCGTGAAAGTGGACACAGCTCTAGAATCAAGAAAAATTAAAGCATTAACTGTCAAAGCATTTATTTATTTGATTCGACGTTGATTTATGTAGTTTAATGCGCTTAGATAAATTGATCTTGAATAGATCAATCGATTGATTGAGTTTTTTACTTGGGCATAAGTGACGAAAAATCATTGTAGGGCCATGGGAGTAAGTGCATTGGAAAAAGCGGCCATTTTTGAGTGGCATACATAACTCATTTACGACTAAAATGTCGTTTATTACCTTTCAATCGTTGATATATGGGAAGTTAATACGAGTATTCTCTCAGACAGGTGATCTTAATTGTTTTTATATTTTGTTATGGTATCAGATTATTATTATACCATAACAAACGCATTTAGGCCGTAGCAGATGAACTGATACGGTGCAGGTTCGAATCCGGGCCGATCGCGTCGAATCGGCTGCGTATTGCGATCGAAAATAACGGTTATTATAATTCATTTCGATCCATTCTTGCCGGTCACAATCACTCTTGCGAAATACGATCCGTTTACTATCGGCGACGTTTATTTAAACCGCTGAACAAGTGTTTTATTATTATTTACAATGGTGCTGATTCCATTATAACAAAACTTAACCAAATGTAGTCCCAATGTCAAACGCCAAAACGAGATAGCTACAATTTTGGTGTCCGCAGTTTTGTTTAGAAACATCAAAATTAAACGATTTAGACGCGATCTTGGAACATACGAATTAAAGATACGCAAAAACGCAACATTTTTTGAATCGTTTGACAGAAACGTAGGTCGGTACTCGCTATAAATGTGTGCTATCTCGTTTTGGCGTTTGACGTTAGAAAAAGATAGGGAGGGACCAAATTTAGTTAAGTTCTATTACAACCGAATCAACACCAATCTGTGAAACATTCAAAGTCAAGGTTCGCGAGTTTGCGCGAGTTATCAGAATTATACAATAGTGACAGATTTATTACAATAGTTCAATAATTGTACTCAAAATAAGCATTTTAGAGGTTCTCACTCATGCTAAATACATTTTAGAGGTATAATATTATCATGCTAATATTATTTAATACATTAGTCGTGTAGTGGTGTTAGACACGGCTTACGATCGAAGGGTCGTGGGTTCGATCCCGGTCCCGTACCTCTGAGTTACTATTTGTAATTCATGTACGGTCTACATTGTAGACACCAATGTACTTACTTAACGGAGAAGGAAAACTTCGTGAGGAAATCTGCATACTCGCATGGGTGTGCGAAGTCTACCAACCCGCACTAGGCCAGCGCGGTAGACTACGGCACAATCCCCTCTGATCAGGGGAGGTCCGTGGCCCTAGCGCTGGTGATGATGACGATGAATATTATGTTTAAATTCAAAACTAATAAAAAGAAGGTTTTCGAAAAAATCGAAAAAAAAATCGAAATTCGAAAAATCACAGATAGCAAGTACCGAGACTACCATCGATAAAATATAATTGGTATTGACACCAGCATTGACATAGCGTAAGAGGTATTGACAATTTATGGTGAATATAGCATAGAGTTAGTGAAAATGAACGTAATCCATTGGTATTATTGTCATATGTCTTTAGGTCAGTATTTAGTTTTTTAGTTTGTCTGACAAATAAAATTAACTATACGGGTAAGCGACCCCGGCCCACCGAGCTACTACTGTTTCTTCCTACTCCTTCCGAGATAGTAGTATCCTACATTCTATAGTCCTTTTCCCAAATTCCATATTCCTTACACAGTCACCTTTCCTACCTCACCCTCACTCCTTTTCTCTCCACTTAGCCAGTGGCTGCCGCGCCGATGGCTGCATGGCTAGACCTAAGGTGACAGTTAGCCTTACCCAGGCATTCGGGGCTCTCTTTGGGTGGACCTGTTTTATCTTTGCCTTTCGTGGGAACGCAATGGAGAACTTTGAATCTTATAAAAATGGAGGCGTCGTGGTTCGCCACCCCACATGTCTCGTTTCTCACGGGGGTGAAAAGTAGGCTAAGGATAGCCACTTTACTCGTAGCAATTGGAAAGAAGTGTTTTTGACTACCCCAATTTATCGGTAGTACATTGGTCAGTATCCCCGTTTGTTACGTGGGGGACCGAGGTTCGAACCCCGCCGGGGAGTTATGGAAAAAGATGTGATTGTATGTATGTATTGGTGCACATTCATCCACGAGTACATTGGTTCCACACAATTTGAGCGCCAATAATAGTCAGTGATTGTAATTCCACCTGATACGCTTGAGTTATTGTGGTGTAGAAAGATATACGAATATAAATTTGATTAATGTGAAAGTATAGCTTCGATCAGTTGTTTGATGCAAATACTGTGTGATATATTAAAAAATAAAACTGTATTCATTTTATTTTTTTGTTTATGAACGAATAACGTGGATACAACTCCACGTTATTGCTTAAAAAAAGAATACATTTTTTTTCTAATTTGCTTCACGTTATAGAAATAAATGAATTCATTTTTCTATATATATTCTTCTTATCTACATGAAATAAATCTTCATTAACGCTAATAAAAAAAAAACCTTAAAACAACGTATCGTATATTTATCTTGTACACACCATATGTTTAAAGGTATGATAATTTATCACGTGTCTCTATTTTAATTTAGGCCAACTATGTATGTTAACTGTGCGTCAAGTAAAGGCCTTCAAAAAGTATGTAGCAAGCACAGTGTAAGATTACATGTAAAACTATTGGAAGTTTATAAGAGGTTGTTTAATTTTTTTTTAATATTTTCTTACGGCTTTGGAAACTTGTCCTTTGAAACCCACACAGTTAAAGGCTGTTGACTTATTAAAACAGTTTGCAGGTACAGTATGCTACAATAAAAGTACAATGTTGCCCTCATTACGTCATCACGCCTATCCGATAAGACGATCACTTGAGGTAATCAGTCAAATTGGTTTCACTAATATGTACACGGGCGCAATTTGTAGGTTATGTCGTCATTTATATTTGTTTGTATGTTGCCACCTGACGCGGAAACCGCTTGGCGGAGTTGAATCCTTGATTGATGGTCACGTTAGGTGTTAATAGTTAAATATTTGGTGTTATCATTATTTCACAAACGACGTTGATTATAGTGACCTTCATAGTGCGAGATTATTTTAGACATTTTAAACATTTTTTTATAATAATACAAATTTAACCAAACGAAACCATATTTTTTGTACTGGTAATATTAAACCTAATTTTTTAAATAAAAAAAAGTAAACAAATTACACGTAATAAAATACCGATCGCACATCCGCTTAAATATTGTAGTAACTCTTTTGTTCATATATTCAGGATACTTTTTATTACATAATATTGTAAAACTTCCGAAATCATTGAATTTATTCAAATTTATCGAAATTAATCAAAAAAATATTTGCGTTAAATTGGTTGGTTTTCGAAATAAGAACCGAAAAGTGGACATGAAGTTGGAGTTTTGGCGCCAACCCGAGTGAAGCGTCACTTGAAGTTTTATTTTAATGTTTTATATTAGTTTATCGTGATGCTTAATATTTTGTATATTAATCGTCAACAATCGTGAACAATAGTGAAACATTGGAATAAAACTGTAACTAACATAGCAAAGTGACAGTATTTTGTCAAGGCATTAGTCCTGCGGAAATTTTGCCTGGACAAAATAGTATTCGTCGGATTGACTTCAAAACTCCCAGGAAGCAATAAAATGTGACACACTGATATTTTATTGTTAACTTGAAGACTATTATATAACTTCAAACATTTATACATTCGACACTGGCAGAAATAGCGCGAATTCGCAGCGGATTGCCACTACGAAAAAAGAAGAAGAAGAGAGGCGATCTACTTCACTACATAATACCACATATCCTTAACAGATGGCGCAGGATTAAAGTAACGACATTAGAAGTCTGAATCACGCGCATGAAGTTTAATAGCGACTTAGTGAATATAGAACGTCCCGACAATAATCACCAGTGCGGTGGCATGCCCCGCCAAACACAACACCCGTCTGGTCGGAAGATCTTCCCTTTTCCGATACTGCCACTCCTGCCACATATCGACCCTCGCAAAAGATGAATATAAAGGTAGATTAAAAGTTAAACGTCTTTTCTCGAGAGTCGTTTTTTTTTGACTCACAACACATTTTTGACTTATGGCGAATGTAGTTATAAATATATTTAGTAAATAAATGTATACTATAAGTTTTATTTAGTTGTACATAATCATTAACTTTTCTAATGCCCAATTGCAAGACACGGGTCACCTCAGGGGTGAGGCTATATAGTCTATTGTGCTAGCCTAATGTGGGTTGGCAGACTTCACAAACCGTCGAGAAATCTCTCAGGCGTGCGGGTTTCTTCACCGTTTGAAGCCAGTGAAAATTAATTATTAATACGCACATGACTTCGAATAATCAGAAGTTTAAATTAGTGGATTAGAACTTAAGATCTAAAACGATATGCATGGTTACATTACCAGGCTATCATACCTTGTTGACGTTCAATTTCGACCCTTGGGTAGAGAATATTAGGTACGTGTACTACCTAATATTGTCCTTATATCACCCAAGGGTCGACTGGTAGATAAAGCCTGAAGCATTAAGACCGCCAGTAAATGTGTCCAAAGTTAAATATTCTAACGCGTCTCGGTGCTTCTGCTGGTTTCGCCTTAACCACCAGAAGAGATATTATTATGCTAAACGCCATGCGGCAACAGAAGTATAACTTCAAAACATATACTATTTGTTATCAGCTCGTGGAAGTCCACTGCTGGATCCAAGCCTCTACTTAAAAAGGAGGGATTTGCCATAAAAGAACTCATTGGGAAATAATAGGATAATGCTCTTGCCTATTATTCGTTAGCTGGTTCTCAGAGCATCCAAGGGAAGAAATGTAGTGACGCTATTATTGTGCCGATGTCACACAACCAAAATACTATTATACAGTAGCACACACACACACACACACACACACTCACGCCAACATCCCATAAGGGTAGGCAGAGACCGTAGTATATACTACATACATACAGTCACACCTCTTTCCCATTGGGGAAAGGAAAGACCACTTCTTTCCACCTGCCACGACAGTTTAGTGAGCAAAGTGGGTATCCGCAGCCACAGTTCGACCCCGTGGCGGTACAGTAGTAATTTATAGCAAATGCTTTTTTTTAAATTATATAACTTTTACGAAAATTTCAAAGCAATCGATCCTCTGATTAAGATGCGAAGTTATAAAAATTAGTATATATAATTATTATATAATTAGTATATTAGCGAGATAAAAATGGATTGAACTAAAATAGAATCATTGAGCAGACCTATGACTGAAATATTAGTTTCAAAATGGATACTATTACTTGGTAATCTCATGTTTCACAAGTCTGTTTTTAAGTAACTGTTATATGAATGTAGCAGACATTTTCGATTGCGTAATCAGGTGAATATTTTTTTTTTATATTTTTATTAGTTTCTGGACAATTTTAATATATTTAAAAAGGTAGGAATTATTATATATAACGCATTTAATATGCGCATACTCACAAATGAGGTGTTTTCCTTTATCTCGGAGATTGCAGTAGATTTTGATTGGATAACAGGATACCGCTGGTTATTCTGGTACATTCCTTAGCTAGTTCTTACAGTACCCACAGGAAAAATTAGAGTGCGGCTATTATTACGCCGGTGCCACATATCACTTCACAGTTAATTAAACTCTACTGATGTGTCCTGGGTACGTAAAGTTTGTGACAGTATTAAAGAAATCTTAGAATCATTATTCTCCCTATCTTTATTCCGACGTAGACTTATGTTAATATCGGGGATATAAATTTAGGACTGGTTTTCGTTATAAATTGCGGTCTGGCATTGTCAATATTACTGACGATATCAGACTGATAGTATCTTATACGAATCTATGTTAATTCAATATGACACCTATCCAGCGCCGCAAAATATTTTTTTAAAGTAGAATCGGTTACATGCCATCTGAAAAAAATCCTTATCTTGACTTTGAGCGTTTTAAAAGTAACTTCTCTTTTATTCGCTTTTAAAAGAAAGGTATTTCTATTAATGATTCATGTTGCGGAATAAGTCAGATTAATACTTTGACTAAATGTAGTTAAGAGGTATTAAAAAAAAATAACTTACGTTTTTCCGGACCTTGACCCATAGCGACGCCCACAAGCGCCAAAAAGCACAATCCCCAACTCCCCATCTTGTGACGTCACTGGATGCGCTTCGGCTAACGTCGTGTGTACTCGAGAACTTTCGGGACGCGGGAACTCTCGCGCACACAACCTCACGTCTAAATGAAAAAAGTTAAAATATAATTATAATACAGTAAATATGCGTAGATAAGATAATTTTATCGCATCTGTGATTAATTATGAGATAGGAAAAATACTATAGAGTCACGAGATGAAGGGTTTGTGGTGGGGTGTGCGTGAGATAGCAGGTAGAGCGAAATGCTAGTAAAATTTATTCGGATGAGACCATGTGTGCGAGTGAGACAATTAATAAGAATCAAGGTTATTTATTAATGGCCCATTTAAATGTCTACTACTTTATGACGATAGTGAATAAAAAGCCAAATTGGACTCTTTATTTAATGTTGTAATGTGTTTGGTTATAATTTTATTTCGATGGCATAATTTATTAAGTTACGTAATTGGTTCCGAATTTTCTCAAAAAATTCTAGGGTGTAATTCCACCACTTGAGGAAGATAGTGGCGGGAGTGGTATAATGCCGCTATATACATTGTGAGAGTACAAGGGAAGCTTTTCGAAGGGAGACGAGCTTAGAATGAGCACAACACAAGAAAGAGGGGCGCTGATAGGGTTTTGACACCAGATCTCAGAACACCTGCATATGGCGAAGGAGGCCAACGCGGGGTTTTTATTGAGCTAGAGAATAATCGTAGGTACCTCAGTTTTCACAGAGGACTGAGAAACGAAA
>WUAW01006438.1:9725-21591 GCA_017165845.1 Thaumetopoea pityocampa | reverse complement strand
GATCAGTCGTCAAATGTATATATGGAGTACAAAACACGTATAAATTACTTAAATATACCATAACTATATAGGAAACGCATAATGATGATCTATACACATTATCTAATGATGATCTATACACATTATATACTTTGTAATACTTTTTTTTTAAATTTCAGCTGTTTTTGATGAATTCATAGCCATATCGAGTTGAGAAAGCAATTTTACTGTAAGTAAATACATTTACTTACTATAAAATTGCTTCCTCACGTTTATATATATTACATGCAAGATATTTGAGAAAGATTGAAGTTATGTATTCGATCATTTATTTCATTCAATAACCATTTCGAAAATAAACTAGGAACACCTAATTTTCACATCTTGTTTTGCACAAGTATGCACTCTTTTTGCAATTTCTATTTATTGCGTATCAACATGTATATTCATGTAAATATAATACTTTGCTATTATTGAAAAAAAAAATAAGCTACGTTAAAAAAAAACGTTGTGACAAAAAGAAAATATACGTGATCGCTACTAAATACATTGCTATTCTCTTGTTATTCCGATTATTATTAGTATTGCATACTATCAGGGTGTCAATGCGATGTACGGGTATCTTGACAATGTAGCTGTAAATTGTAAGCCATAAAAGCCTTTAAAAGCTTTTATTTGACATATGCAAAATTTGACGGAGCCAAGTACCAAGACGTGTCAATCACAGCGTAACCGCCTACGCCGGCCACGCCGCTACGTACGATCGAGAGACGAATACATTATTTAATTGTAAGTAGGCGAGCGCATGGGCTGGCTGGGCGACGACAAATTGTTATTACGAATTAATCGATTCGACGGCAAACGAGTAATCGAGTATCGGCCTGTGATTTAGGTTCGTTAAATGCACGTTGTTAGGTTATAGTTAATTTGCATACCTATAAAAACAACTATATTTTTAAGTTAGTTGCAATGGAAATATCAGCTTTAGTACTTAAAGTTTATTTATTCTTTATTGTACACAAACAAGAAAAAAAGATATGCAAAGAAGAAGGAAGCTAGGTAGATGGAAGAAAAGAGAATAGGATCTAGCGTACTAAAAACAGAAGCATACACAAATATAGATATATTTTATTTTATTTTACAATTACATATAATATATAAACAATAATAATACAATATATAAACATTGAAACACACTAAAGTCACTACACACACATATAATTTATTCATATATTATTTAATATTCATCTTACACAGTTGCATAAATTCATTATTGTAATGTTACCTACATTAAAATTGTTAATTTAAAAAAAAATATCCGTGTCTCTAAAGTAGCTTCATGTTGTTGAACTACGTTAGCGTTGATCTAAAAAAAATGCACAAAAACACCTTACGACGCCCCCAAGCGGATACTTGGAGAATTTACGTCGGCATAAAAACTTATATGTTGTTCGACAAACATAATATTAATCGATACTACTCGTGTGCCGTCACACGACGTCGCGTTGTACGCGGTGGAAAATTTTAGAATCAAAGTGTTGCCATCAACGCCATATTGGACCATAGATATTCTTCTTCTATTTTTCATAGTGGTAATCGGCTGCGAATTCGCGCCATTTCTGCCAGTGTCGAGTGTATATATTTTTTAAGTTATATAATATACTTCAAGTCAACAATAAAATATCAGTGTGTCATATTTTATTGCTTCTTGGGAGTTTTGAAGTCGGTCCGACGAATACCACTTTGACCAGGCAAATTTCCGAAGGTCTCGTGCCTTGAAAAAGTACGATCATTTTGCTATGTTAGTCAAAATTTTATTCCAATGTTTCAAAATTGTTCACGATTATTGACGATTAATATACCAAATAATAGCAAATTTATATATTAAACACCACATTTAACTAATGTAAAACGTGAAAATAATGCTGCTTTACTCAGGTTGCCGCCAAAACTCCGGGCAATAAATCATGTATATGATTAAGCGGAAGCAGTTGGATACGGTAATTCAATGTCCATGTAGTCGTTGAAAAATAATTGTTGCTATGACGATAAAATAATTAGATTATTCAATACAGATGTAGACACTTTGTGAAAGACGAAGTCTCCATGTTTCCGTGAATTTTGTTAGCAATGAAAAGCTGTCATGGCGGTCTGAACGTGTAATGGTGGGCGGGTGTCGTTCGGATTGTAATTATATCGTAACCTTTTGCTGTTACTTTTTTTACTTTTAATTTCTTTTTTACTTATATATCTTTTATTATATAAATTTATTTTTAAAAACGATAATTCTGTTCTTTCGGGGATTTTATAAATGTAGAATTAACGGATACAACAACTAAATTGAGAAATATGTATTACCAATCGGCACCAAACCCACTGCAGCCAACCCAATGGCGGCATGGGGTGACCATCTAATTCTAATCTAATCGCACAGCCAAACAATAGTATTATGGTATAATTGTCATAGTTATTAGATGGCATGGTGTGATGTCACATTAAATTATCTCTCCGCGCGGGTGCTGTGCGAGCCGGCTGAGGGACGCGCCAGGGTAATGGGCTGCAGTGTTATCCTGTTATTCAACCAACACCTACTGCGGTTTCAAAGACGCCTGCTAAGCGAGGAGTCATTGAGTCAAATCAGTCCCTTTTATGGAGGAAACTTATGCCCAGCTGTGGATTTCTGCGATCTGATGATGATGATGGTCATTACATCCACATATAAATATAATATCTACATATACGTACATTTCAAAATGCGTCGCGGCCATAGTATTTAATATTATATTTTGTCGTCTCACGTGTACCGCAGGAACTGGCTGCGGGTAACACCAGGTCCATGAGCAGTAAAGGGCTCGCCGTGTCGTGGACGTGAGGGGTGAGGGGCGGGTATCCATCCAAACGCAACCCGGATGAATTAATGGAAAATTTACTGTGACGTACGACGTGTGGACGAGTTTATGGTTAATTATCACCACAGTCAACCCACCCGCCGCCCCCAGCCAAGGCGTGAGCTCCCTCTAATCCCCTCCCTATCATCATCATCGTCATTTCAGCCAGCTGTCCATGAACATAGGCCTCTCCAATCGAATACCATCGCGACCGGTCCATAGCCACCTGCATCCAGCGAGACCCAGCAATACTCCCCATAAGCGAGTGATAATTTTTTATTAAATTATTAATACGAACATGATTTCGAAAAGTCTAAGGTGCGCGCCTTGGATTTAATAAAAACATTTCATTTTATCCTGGTGATGCTAGTTAGGATACTAGGATGAAGTTATTCAATTATTGTACCGTCACCGGCCCTTGATACGAGTGCAAATCCTCAAGTTAATCGGACGTGTTCAAGTTGGTGCAAGTAATTTCATGATTTATTAATCCGTAGACATTTATAGACGAATTTATTTACACACGAATCATGAGTCTGAAAAATGGCGGCAAATTCAAAAAATCCAGCTCTGGTATCACTGAATATAGTAAGGGATATACATTTTGATACTTGAATTTATTTCATGGATTAATGGGCAATTATTAATATTGTTTTATATCATAAAATTATTAATTAATGTTATGAAAAAGTATTAATTTGATCAAATTTTTTTGAATTTGCTGATATTTTTCAGGCTCATGATTCGTGTGTCAGTCTGTGTGACTGTAGTATTACGTAGGCGAATGATACGTTCGAGATGTGAATGACAAACGCGCGCGGCACAGACGGACGGCGGTCACCGGCTCGCCGGCGGTGAGCGCGCGGAGCGAGCGCGCAGCGCGCCGACGCACGAGCGGTCCTTACGTATATGCTAGTTGTTGCCTTTAGCTTCTCTCGCATTATATTTCAGTAAAAAATATAATCAATTCCAGTATGTGGTCCAGTAAAGTGCAGAATTTCTGGGATGTATGTTTAGTCATTTTAACGTGACGAATCAAAAATGCAGTTAATTTTTGACTCATTGTGTTAATTAATTTTATCCATCAACTTTATTAATTAATTAATTATTAACGTTGATGATTTTTATTTCCTTTTCGCTAAAAAATATTATGAAATTGTTTAACCTATCCTGCTGCTGTCCTACTTAACACGTTATGGACACTAACGCCCTCGGCGTCAGGCCCATGAAAATGGTACGACAGTACGCCTGTCGACGTTCAAATTTTTATCTGTATATATGAGTACGGTATGTTAGCGAAACGTAAAAATGTCTGACCTCCAGTGATAGAAGTAGTATAACATGCCGCTTTGTCTTCGGGCATAAAGGCTTACGAGTATAAAGGTAAACATTTGGACGTCTACAGGCGTACTGTCGTACCATTTTCATGGGCCTGACGCCGAGGGCGTTACTATCCATAACGTGATAAGTAGGACAGCAGGAGGATAGGTTAAACAATTTGTTAATAATTTTTAGCGAAAGGGAAATAAAAATATTCATATATTATTGAAATTAAAATAACTTGAACTATTGAGACACCCCGACGACTCCAATTCTCTTGCGGATTATTTCATCACTTTTATAACAGACAATCGTATCTCGCGGGGAAACTCTGAGCACATGACTCAATCATCATCATTCAACCTCAGCCCGTGCAAGCCCACTACTGGCTATGAGTAGGGATTCGCTGTTATCTCCAGGATTGGTGGACGTCTTGGAATGGTTGAATTATAGATTAATGTTGCTGTCCATTATCCTGGTACAATGTTCATCTTGTTCTTACGCATCCACGCGAGGAGATAGAGTAACGTTATCATCACGCCGCCGCCGCACAGCGAAACTCAATTCAATCGCTGTTTATTTTTTTTTTACACTGTCAATCTATGTAATAATGTATACATTACCTACTAATATTAGGCCCTAATCACGTCTCAGCGTGGAGTCTGTCTCATCCAGGGAAATACGCGTATTTATGCTTTTATTTTTTTGGGTTTGAAAATAAAATTGGTACGGTAAAGGATCCACGTGGTATGGTCAGTGTTGCCAACATTCACGAGCGGTAACGATTCTTAACTTGTGTTATTTATTTGATTCTCTGTCTGCAGTTTTACGTAGTCGGTCGCGTCCGATGTTAAATAGACAACTGCATGTTACTTGCTGACTTTGTTAACAATGAAAATTACACAAATGTTAACGGCCTGGTGCACGCACGCCCAACATGAGTCAATCGATTTAAAATCGCCAATAACCAGACGGACCATAGCCATACAATCGAGAACTTAACGATTCAGCGTCGGTCCGTCGACGCGTGCCAAACCGATGCTATTCGCGACTACACAACTAATTTATTTATTGAAATCAATACTAATATCTGCCAAGACAATGGCCCCAAATGAAAATGCGTGTGCACATATGGCATGTCGGAATGCTAAACGAAGCGGTGTCATTTATTCAATACGCCATTTTGCATTCGATTTTGAGGTTATTAGATGCAATCGGAATGCGTGCGGCCATGTTTGATTCGGTTCGGCTATATTCGGCTCTGTTCGGCTCCTGTAGTGGCTCTTATGGTGACAATTGACGTATGTAATGGCGGTGTCATAGATTTCTGGGAAGATAACAATCTAATTAAATTCATAGGGAAATTGTATTTAAAAAACTTTGAACTGTATGCTCGTGTTTGGACGGGTTTATAGTTGTTTTGTTAAGCGCGTTGCTTTGTGTGCTCGTCGCTTGTTGATAAAAGCAAATATGAAGAAGTGATTAGTATACGTTACAGGCATCATCAGTATTTTTATAACCAGCATGCGTTTTTCCTCAAGTGTATTAAGAAATGAATATCGACTAAAGTAATTGAGATATTAACACCCTCTTTGTTGTCTGTTCCTTACTATTTTCGGTGACCACTACGGTCAAGTTTCTGCACCAGCCGACATTTAGCCTGTTTGGTAGCAGCTGGGTTACTGATGCTCATAGACTCTTTAAATGGCATCTGTCCATATCTGGTCAGTGATTTTTCGCGACTCGTCTTACCTTCCTCTTGCCCAACAACTGTTAATTTTTCATAGGGCGTAGGGCCACCGGTCCGAAGTATTTTAAGAGTGTAAGAGAAGTAGCCGAGTACTGATATTCAGCACCATATCTCGAGCGAATCTTTTCTTGATCGGATGCGAGCCTTGTAAGCCCAGGTCTCTGAAGCATACTGAAATATGAAGATGACAAGCATGCGCATGACTTTGATCTTGGTACTATGATTGATGCTACAGTTCCTTCAGATCTTCTCCATTTGCTTCACCGCTAATTTTGACGCCTGCGCTCTTATGACTTCCCTGTCACAGCGTTCATCATTGGTTATGATCCCAAGTACAGGAACTCTTGGACCAATGCGTAGATATATATGTACTATGTATTTTATATACAAGAGACGACAAGACGACAAGATGGGGTTGGAATACCTTCACACATCACGGGTAAAATGGATACGATTTCCTTCATACAAACATAATTGACGACTGACTGGCATAGTAGGCAGTGACCCTGCTATCTGTACCAATGTGTCCCGGGTTTGAATCCTGGTAGGGGCAGACTTTGTGTGATGAGCACAAATGTTTGTATCCGAGTCATGGACGTATTTATCTATTTATGTATGGTATTTACCTATATAAGTATGTATATCGTTGTCATGATACAGAGAATCTTAGTTTGGGACTAGATTAGTGTGTGTGAAAAAATGTCCAGAATATTACATACATACATACATACATATACTCACGCCGATATCCCATAAGGGTAGGCAGAGACCACAGTACATATTACATACATACATACAGTCACGCCTTTTTCCCATTGGGGTAAGCAGATACCACTTCCTTCCAAAGCAAAGTGGCTATCCGCAGCCCACATTTCGCCTCCGCGGGCAATGAGATGTGTCGGGTAGCGAACCACGACGCCGCCATTTTATAAGGTTCAAAAGTATTAAAGTTCCTCAATGCATTTCCACGGCGTAATGGAAAGGAAAAGATATAGGATGTGGTGGGAAAGGTGTATTGACAAAGGAATATGGAATTTAGGTGAAGGACTATAGGATATAGAATACTACTATCTCGGAAAGAGTAGGAAGAGACAGTAGTAGCTCGGGGGCTGGGGTCGCTTACCCGTGTTCTGAAGTCTATTTGCCGGACAGGCTAAAAGACTAAGTACTCCCTGACTTAGGTCAGGAAAAAGGTCAGAAAGAATATTATCATTATTATTACGACTAACTGTTTCCTCTCTAGGTTGACAAGCACTAGAAACAAATTAGTATGTTCGGTGGGGCGGGAACATAGTGGGACTGACAAACTCACCAGGATTATAGTTGGAACCTCTTGACTTTTGATTCGAACAATTATTTGTTAATCCGTTGTAGAGAATTTTGCCTCGAATAAATAGACATTATTTTGAATTGTTAAATATTTTGTACTATACAGATTGTACCCAATTTACATTACTAGCCTCAAAAAATATAAATTGTCCATTTATAAAACATTAATAATCAAACACAGCCATTCGGTCTGTGTCTGCCAATAAAAAATATAAAATGTTTATAAAAAAATTATATCAAAATCCATAGATTATGTAACTTTGTCTACATATTTGATAATCGAAATAGCTTAATTTCAGGATGCACATAATACTCCGAAGGTGTCATTTTATATGTTACTAGATTTCACCCGCGGCTCCGCCTGCGTAATTGTAGCTTTTTAGGCCAAATGGAAAATCACGAAATAATTATAGATTTGCGAAAAAAAACTCTTAATCCATTTTTACTTGAGCTCTCGTACCATAATAGCGACTACTAAAACTAAGATCAGGCTGTATCATAAGTTTTACTTGACTGGTTTTGATGAAAGATGCCGCAGTATTTAAGTTCGAATAGTACTTTTAAGACTGCAACAGTGTGATATAAATCTGCCCTCCGATTTATGCGTAAAGTTCGAACAAACAAACAAATGGACGCACGAAAAAAAACGAGTTGTTTTCGGTTTCAGAAACTGTTAATTAATCGATCCGGGTTATATTTTTTTGAAATATCTTTAATGTACAGATAATTACGTTTATTCAATCAAAATCTACTGCGATCTTGGACGCCCGTGAGTGTGCAGATTATGGTAAATCTGTCCGTCTTATGGGCGTAGCTCAGGTCCAACAGTGGGCTTTCACGGGCTGGTGGTTGCGATGATGGCGTGGTGCAGGGGGCGCTACGGCGCGCGTGTTCGTTCGCCGCGTCCGTCTATACTAATATCATAAAAAGGTGCAACAAATTTATATGTTGGGGGTGATCTCCGGAGTTGTTGGATTGGATCATTAGCCCAATTCTAAAAATTTTTTACACCGGTAGTAAGCTACATTATTCTTGAATGCTATGAGCTGTAAGATATATCATGCATATTAGCAGAGCAATCACAATGTTTGTTTAGCAAATCGGAAATCATGAAGAAATTATGGCGCACTCCCGGGAGGGGTTTCAAGTAGATGGGAAGTTCACGTGAACGGAGCACCGAGAGACAGCTAGTATCGTATAAAAATACATTTCACCAAAAACTCCACATATAATCACGCCTTTTTCCCTGGTCCTCCGGTGGGAAATCGAACCCCGGTCGGGATACTGACCCCTGTACTACCGAAGAATTGGGTTAGGCAGATACCACTTCTTTCAGCTTGCTACGAGCAAAGTGACTATCCGTAGCCCACTTTTCGCCCCCGCGGAAAACGAGACGTGTCGGGTGGCGAACCGCGACGCCGCCATTTTATGAGGTTTTAAAATCTCAATAGTATAGAAATGCTTCGTCGACTGCTTTCCGTCTTAAAGGTGGCTCTGTCCAATGGTCGCGCGGCGCCGGGTGGGGCGCTCGGCGGCCGGCGCGGGCGCTCGCCGCGCTCCGATGATTAAATATTAATAGTGTCCATCGTATGACACGTGCTCGCAGGACAGCGCCACCCGCGGCGCCTCCGCCGTGACTCACGTCCGCCGGCGGCGCCGCTCGACAGGGTTTTCCTTCTGGTCTTTATGATTTCCTGGTACATCCTGGATATTACGGGGATGTTACAAAAATTATGTTTCACTTGGCTTTGCAAAACTCAACGTGGATCCTAAATTCACTAATGAATGAGATTTAGGAGTTGATACACTTGCCATTGCGTTGTGATTAGTGGGTTTGATTCCCATGCGGTACAATTTTTGTAATCGAAAGAAATTTTCCGTTAATGTAAATTTTGCATTCGCGAAGTCTATACTTGTAATATCTGCACGACACTGGTATTTTCTAATTCGGCGTGTGAATAAGTGTGGGGTAGGTAAAACTTTGGTTTAACTTTTGAACCACACACTAGACATATTGAAAAGAAAAAATATCATTCCACATCTCTAAAACATCTGGAAGTTGATGGGAATTATTGGAATTAAATTACTGTGTAACTCCGGCATAATATTAGTGTCATCCCATCTCTTTTCGCGGATGCTGTAAGAATTAGGTGGAGGATGTTGGGGGTGTACCCTTCACCTGGTGGCCGATGGGCAACAGCATTATCCTATTATCCAAACAGAATCTACCGCCATCTACAAATCTATAATAATGAAAAAAGAAGAAGACAATTTTACTGTTTATTTTGATTAATAATAATTCTTAAACATGTAATGGACAGATATCAAATGTGGCCTGTTAAAATGGCCACACTTTATACGAATACTAGTTTTTGCCTGCGGCTTCGTCCGCGTAAATGTCGTTTTTTCGCTACATGGGAAATCCCGACACAATCATAGATTTATATAAAAAGCCAAGGAACCACTTTTACTTGACCTTTCATACCTTAACGGCGGCTACTAAAAAAAGGAAGATTGTAACAGTTTAATCAAAATCTACCCGCTGGTTTTTGCGTGAAGCCCGAATAAACAAACAAACATCGATGGATTTGGTTTCAGAAGCCCTTAATTAGTCAGTCAGAGTAGTTTGTTTTTAAAATATCTTTGATTTTTGAAATTTTGACATTTAACAATTTAATAATAGTTTGATAACGTGAAAATCATTTTGATAACATATGGGCAATAGTGAGGAAGGAAATACGGTGTAACGGGTAAGTATTTAGATCAATTTTCAGTAATTTCCTCGGCCCCTAAGTGGGTGTCGGTGTTCGGACGTGATCAATGGGCAATTAATATCCGCGGCCGCTATAATTACGGCTAACAGCGGAACGCACTCGCGGCTACGTTCACATCGGCGCTTATCTCGAAATGCGACACGCAGTTATGCGAAGATATTCACGGAAGTAGCGCGGAATGCTCCTGTTATAGATACTTCTAGAAACTGGCGGCGCCCGCGCCGTTGTTGTGATGTAGTGTCTCATTGAACGGAATTCCGTGATCGCGTTGTGAAACCTTCGCGTGTTAACGTTACCGGGAACGTCTCGAGAGCTTTCGTCGTATCATATCAGTTGACGGGCAGAAAATGATTTTCCCGTAAACACGCACCGTGGTTTACATTATTACAAGCTTTTACATGCGGCTTCGTTCACCATGACGTCCTTGAGTACATGTCCGAGACCATTGAAAGTATAATTATTTGATAACCATGAAAACTATTTTTTCTATCACTCGGAAAAAGTTTTCTTCGGAATAAAAAGTACCCTATGCCCTTCTCTGTACCCCTGACAATGTGTGTACAAAAATTCATGATCATCGGTTGAGTAGTTAAGGCGTGAAGGCGTAACAAACAAACAAACTGACATCGCATTTATAATATTAAAGTTAGGAGTTAGGATGTTTGTTAAACAACATAAATCTCGAGTCAACAGTGACCCGGACTTTTAAATAGCACTAGCTTTTCTCCGTAGTTCTGCCTGCGTGAGTGTCAGTTTTCCGCTACATGAAAAATTCTGAAATAATAATAGATTTACATAAAAAGCCTAGAACCATTTTTACTTGAGCTCTCGTACCATAACGGCGGTTACTAAAACATGGGTCAATTTTGATGAAACATGCCGCAGTATTTAAGTCGGAATAGTACCTTTAACAGTTTAATCAAAATTTACCCGCTGATTTTTGCTTGAGGCCCGAACAAACAAACAAACATGGACAACAAACAAACAAACGGATTTGGTTTCAGAAGCCCTTAATTAGTCGATCTGAGTAGTTTGTTTTTAAATATCTTTGATTTTTGAAAATTTGACATTTAACAATTTTATAATAGTAATAGATAGAAGTAATTTATTGGCACACCACTGACTTACCCCAGTAAATAAATCCATGTCTGGATGCCTAACATATCCATGTCTGAATATCTGGAAGAAATCGCAGCTTCGATAAGGCGACCCTGCCGATATAATACCTTTTTAATATGTGAAAATTGTAAATAAATGTCTATTAGGGTGTTTAAAAAAAATTGGCTTTGGGTACTTGGGGGTCCATTGAGTCAACAAAGCGGAAAAAAATCCAAAAATTACTTGACACTCTCCACGATTAGAGGCCTGGCATAAATTCCGTTCAATGGATCAACTTTGCTATCCAGCAAAGAAATGATATCAGTCCTCTGAAAACTTTATCATTTGGCAGCAATTTGCCGTAAATGTATACATATACATTGTAATTATTTTGTGTATACAGTCGATGTGTTCTAATAAAATGGTTTTTTATTCTGTTGCTAATAAAAAAAAACTTAAGAGAAAAAAAGAGTAATTACTCTCGTCAGTTAATAGATTAAGAATGAATAATCGTCATCATCATTAAACATTCCTGGCGAGTGAAGCTGGTGATGTCAGCTACCGGACCTTGTCGTATTGTTTGCATGCTCATAATGACACTGGCCTAACTGAAAATGATTAATTTTTGGAAATTGAAGAAAATATTTCATCACACATATGAAATGAAATGAAATGAAATGAAATGAAATGAAATTTATTAATTCACCATCATAAGTAACAGTATCATA
>WUAW01006432.1:0-10322 GCA_017165845.1 Thaumetopoea pityocampa | reverse complement strand
TTTTGATGTTTGGCATTAGGGAAAGATAGGAAGAGCCTAAATTTAGTTCGTGTTACATTAGAATTGACACAATTATGATTGGTTATGTAATAAAGTTCTATCTCAAACTACTAGTGCACAAATCTGCATACCCACATAGTACAACGAATTAAAGCAAAAAAATAATAAAAAAAAAAACAAATTAGATAATATAAAAATATATTTCTTAAAACGAGTCAGTTAAAAGAGACTAGCCGCACGCATATCGATTATAACAAAATCGATCGATCGATTATAAAAAAAGTTACAACAAATTGTAAAATTTATTTTTGTTATAATGTCGTAATATTTTAATAAACTTCAGCAACTCCATCACGAAACTATTATAGGATTTCAGCTCGCAAACGCACTACGCAACGTTTCGAGCACACTCAACTGAGTGAGCGGCCGACTATATCATAATTCGGCAGCACATGACAGAAAGAGTTCGCGTGAAATATCGCAAATTGCGTATTTAACGCTAACTATAGGCAAACTGAGTGTGTTAGCGCTAGTGAAGAAATATAACAAGTGACGCCATTAAATAGGAACGATAACATAGATCAATATGTAACACAAACATTTGGCTAAGTTTATAACTTAGATATTAGCTAAAAGTAATATTAACTAATTTAACAGTAAATACATTACAATCGATTAGCTAATTATAAATTCATTAACTTATTTAGACAAAACTTTATCTACGAGTAATCTATATGTAATTATCTATCTATGTGTGTTACAATTTATATTTTGTGTGTTTGATTTGATCAAATAGTGGGTCCCGGATGATGTCTCAACAGCACTGATCGTTAGCAGAATATTAAAATGAAAATAAATGAGTCTTACAGGCGGATCGGCTCGGAGACATTTTTGCCTTTGTGTACGGTCAGCGATAAATAAATATATTATATTTTTTTTGTAGGTAGGTTATTAGACCGTACATGAATTACAAATAATAACTCAGTGGTACGGGACCAGGATTCGAACCCACGACCCTTCGATCGTAAGGCGTGTCTAAAACCACTACACCGCCAATGCACTTACTGGAAGGAGTATTTATGTTTATATCATTATTTGTAGCGGTGTTTTTGAGTGCTGAGATAAAAAAAAAGATTTTAATACTGCTTTTAAACTGTCCATTTCAAGTCATACATTTAGCGGGAATTATCGCACCATATTGTGATAGTTCGTCGGCGTAAGTGGAGAACGAAATAAGTGCCATTTAACCTAATGTCAATTACTCAGTTCTCCACCAACGCCGAAGATATATTGTTACAATCGGCCCCAAACCAGCGTTGGTTCAACGCAATAGAAATGTGGAGGTAATACAATATCATAGTTTCTCGCGATGGGTCCCGCTGAATAATCTATAAGATTTAATACTAACTAAAATAAAACATATAACGAAATAATATAGGCTATAATATATAATAATAATATAGGCTGAAGTGGCAATGGGCAGGGCACGAGCACGAACAACCGATGGCCGTTGGGGCCGCAAGGTGTTGGAGCGGCGGCCACGAACTGGAAAGCGAAGCGTGGGCAGGCCTTACACAAGGTGGGCAGGCCTTACACAAGGTGGGCAGGCCTTACACAAGGTGGACTGACGACCTGGTTAAGGTTGCGAGAGGCCGCTGGATGAGAAAAGACCGATCTTTCTGGAAATCCTTGGGGGAGGCCTATGTTCAGCAGTGTACGTCTTTGGGCTGACATGATAAAGATGAAAGGTATTTAAAAACAAACCACTCAGATCGACTAATTAAGGGCTTCTGAAACCAAATCCATCAATGTTTGTTTGTTTGTTCGGGCTTCACGCAAAAACCAACAGGTAGATTTTGGTTAAACTGTTACAGTCTTAAAGATACTATTCCGACTTAAATAATAGGGCATGTTTCATCAAAATCAGTCCAATAGAATAGAAGATACAGCTTGATCCCTGTTTTAGTAGTCGCCGCTTAGGTACGAGAGGTCAAGTAAAAGTGGTTCTTAGGCTTTTTATATAAATGTATGATTGTGTCGGGATTTCTCATGTAGCGGGAAACCGACAGTCACGCGGGCCGAGCCGCGGGCAAAAACTAGTATTATATAAATACTATACGTATATTTCCTAATACATCTTTCCTAATAAATCTTGACGGGTAATAAAATTTGTAGTACGTGGCTAAATATTTACAAAGTTCACACTGTGCAGAAAATACCTGACGCATACCACGTGTCGAGAGCACTTCACAATGGTTATGTGTGATTGACACCCACTAAAAACTGCACGCGACTTTCTGTAGCCTGTGCGCACACCGCGGGTGTCACTCGCGTATTCAACCGTGGTGTGGGCAGGCTGGGGTCTGCGAACTCATCAGAACGTTCACACCCTGGTATTATATCCATCGGATTCAGGGTCTGCTATTATTGCCTGTAAGGTGGAGTCGATCGACCACGGTCTAACGTCATCCGCGTAAACTCCTACAATAGACGGTACAAAACTTGAGCAATGACCTTGACCGCGCAGAAGGCGTTTTTTAAATCTAAAACGTCGAGTGAAATAGGCGTGAGGGGTTTCCTAACGCACGCTTGCACGCGATTTGTTAATCAGTTAGCCCTTTAAGTGTACAGGCGCGAAATCTCCCCCACTGATATGTAATGCTCAAGTTTGCTGCAGTCTATAGTACACTATCCCTGCTACGACAGGTTCCATGAGACACCGGTCGAGTTCTATATGAATTCCAGACATATAGCATGGACAAGCAATGGAAACGTTACCAAGTTAATTTACAATATCATTGCATGATTATTATTCATTATTATTATATTATTCATTATTTTCTCAGTCGCTCACATTCTAACACTCAGAGTTCAAAAGTCCAGATTGGTGTTTTAAGCTCCATTCTTCTTCTTGTCGGACATTCGGTCTATGAGTCCTGTGATCATTTCAGCGTCCACTAGCCCGATAAACTTGTCCACTATTAGCCCATTCTTTATCGCTATAACAGCTGGTACAGCTTTCACCTGAAATGATTATGTTAAGATTTAGACAACAGCAGTAATTAAATTTATAATCGAAGGTGGGTTATAACAGGTTTAAACAAAGTTTAAATGTTATCCCTAAACAAGCCTAACACATTAAAACCCTATTCGAACTGGTTCAACAGTTTTTTGTCTATAAGTACCTAAACACACAAACAAACTGACATAAACTCTAAGAACAATCTGAATAAGTCCTGTTATTCTTCCTGTGTACAACATTATACTAATTTAGCAAATATTTTCAATGTACAAAATTCATGACTTTAATTTTATTATATGTATCTATACTATAATACTATTGTAAAAATTGTTAAATGTCAAATTTTTAAAAATCAAAGATATTTAAAAAAAAAACAATCTATGATTGTTTCGGGAATTCCCATGTAGCGGAAAATGGACATTCACTGGGACAGAGCCGCGAGCTAAAGCTAGTACATATCTATGGTTTCTGAAAGAGAAGAAAGCATGACAAAATTTGAGATTCTGATTGAAGCAGAAGAAAAAGTGGAACAAGTGAAAGAGTTTGTATACTTAGGTTCAAAGTTTAAGAGAGATGGAAAATATGACTGTGAAATTGAGCGGAAGAGTGTTGGCAGGTAATCAAGTAAATGGAGCTCGGCACAGCTTCATGAACAGCAGGGAATATTTGTTATTTATATTATGTCAATACAGGCACGTCTAGCCGTTCATAAAGGAGTGCTAGTCCCTACACTTATGTATGGTAGTGAATGTTGGGTTGACAAAAGAAGCATGAAAGTAAGATAAATGTTGTAGAGATGAAAAGTTTAAGAAGTATAGCTGGAGTGAATCTGATGGATAAAAAGAGAAATAGTGAATTAAGGAAAATTTGTGGTATGAAAGAAGATGTAGTGACAAGAGATAGAGAAAGGAATGCTTAGATGGTTTGGACACATAGGATGGATGAATGAAGATTGACGAAGCAAATTTATAAGACGAGTCTGAATGGCCAAATCGGTAGGGGTCGACCCAGGCGAACGTATCTCGACCAAATTTAAAGTCGTGTTGAAGAAAGGCCAGGTTAAGAGCACCCACAACCGACAAGCATGTATGAAAGCGTTGATGAAAGTAGAAGAAGCGAAAGATGTGTCAGGTTCGTAGCAAGTGGAAAAAAGTGGTATCTGCCTACCCCAGTGGGGAAAAAGGCGTGACTCTATGTATGTATATATAATTACTTGTCCTGATTGATTGAATGATTCATCAACGCCGAGCCTAAACCGCTGGTGCTACGACCTACAAATTTTGGCATTAAATGTCTTTTATGTTATTAGCATCCACTAAGAGAGGCTCTTCAGAAATTTCTCCTGAAGGGGGTAAAATAAGGGATGAACGGTTGTATGAAAGTCCGTCACTTTCAAAGCACGAAATTTAATACACCTACTTCTGATTAGAAATAAATGTAAACGTTTATCGGCGTTTTTTAAAAATCTATCCCTAAGGGGGTGAATTATAGGATGTAAGTTTATACGGGAAGTTAATCACTTTTGAAGGAAGAAGCACGAAATTTCATATACGTGCTTCTGGTTAAAAATAAATGGATACGTACATCGGCGTTTTTCAAAATTTTACTCCTAAGGGGGTGAATTAGCTTAGTAATCTTAGCCCCAAAAGGAAATATCAACAAATAGATACTACAGTCATTGAAACTAAAGATTAAAAAAAACAAAACACGCAAGCTAAGCTGCGGGCAACAACTAGTGGGTGTACAAGAATGTTCGGCTTCACCTCAAAAGTATGCACCAAGTCAGCATTGTCTTCCACATCGACCACGGCCAGGTCGAGGTTGGAGAGCGGCTCGATCAGCTCCTTCAGCTTGGGCGTCAGGATCTTGCACGGCTCGCACCAGTCCGCGTGAAAGTTCACTATCACGGGCTTATCGTTGTTCATTACCTGAAACAGATCACAATTAGATTCCTGACAACCCATTCGGGAACTTTAAATATATTTGCTGTCATACACATATGTCTTACACATTATGCTAACCGATGAACCAGCTAAGCGATGTACCAGGATTATGTGCAACATTGTTATCGTATTATTCAATTAAAATCTACTGCGATCTCCAAGACACCTGCCAAGTGTGGAGATTATGGCAAATTCCTTTTTTTGAAGAGGAGGCTCATGTCCAATAGTGGACTTCCAAGGGCTAATGATGATGACACATTATAATACGGTCACTCAATCTCTTGACGGTGTCATCGCGAGAACCGTAGGCTTTTTTTAAACGAGTGTGAAATGGCTCAACGCATACCGCTGTGTTTATGTCGCGACACAGCGGTTATGTTAGATTTGCTCTTCCTAAAAACGACACGACGCCCATCTCCGGCGTTAGCGTCCAGCAGCAGGGATTACGCGAGCATACGAAATTTCCAAAATGCCTAACAAGTGTAGAACTTATCTATTTAATAAAACTCTAATACAGACATACAATGCACAACCTAAGTTGGTGGGTCTAGAAGTGTGAAATTTTGCATTTAAATTCCTCATTTTTAAGACTACATTGGGACACCATGGTGATGTGGACAGCGGTGTTGCCATGGCTACTCTTGGGGACAAAACGGCGGCAGAACGAGTAACCAAGGTGATCCAATTGCTGAAAACATCACGTGATTAATGGACGCCGCTTATGTGTACCGCGAGAAGTTCAATGAAACCTGTTATTGGCTTTATTATTGGTGTTTACTGTATTCCTGTTTGTTATTGTAACTCTGTGGGTTTCATCTATCTTTATATTATTATAAAATTGTTAAATGTCAAATTTTGTAAATCAAAGATATTAAAAAATCTACTTAGATCGACTAATTAAGGGCTTCTGAAAGCAAATCCATCAATGTTTGTTTGTTCGAGCTTGACACAAAAACCAGCAGGTAGATTTTGGTCAAACTGTTACAGTCTTAAAGTCTTAAATAATATAAATATGTCTTAAATAAATAAAATGTTACATGACGTTTGGCGGCGTCATCACGGCGTCATCTGTCTGAGAGTAACATATACAGGCCAATGGCTATAGCCTTTATAACGTTTGAAAATTATATAATTTTTCTCGCTGTTTCTTTCTGCATAATTCTCGCGTTTCCGGCGCGATGGGTGATATCTTCCGAAATAGTTGGTTACAATATAAAAAAAACCAATGTCAGCCTCTACACACATTTTAATTATACATACCTTATTAATAAATTCTTCATTAGTTTTAACTAATATTGTCTCATTGTGTACAACTGATGTTGATATGGGATGTGCTCTCTTCAGGGTAGCCAGCCTTCGGATGGGCGACCGTAAACAGTGGCACACTGCATTAGACATTTTTTATCTGGAAATAAATTTGAAATTAAATATATATTGTATATAAGTCATTTGTGAGGTAGACTTTTTAAGAACTTAAGTTGCATGTATAGACTTAAGTCTATGCAAGCAACTTAATATCTATAACATGGTAAGTACATTACTTAAAATCATCAAATACCCAAATTATAACAAACTACTAAAAACTAGTTTTTGCAGGTGGCTGCTGTAACATGAACTTTTTGTGCCCGCATAAAAAATTTAACATTAAAATTGAATTTTATCACATGGGTAATTTTATCACATAATTATGAGAATAAAAAATTTCTTCTGTCTAAATCCAGGACTTGATATGTATTCACTAAAATACATTCAAGGGTTTATGCATGATTAAATAACACAAACTTTCACAATTATAATTATAACATTAGTAAGATGTAGACATAATTAAAACAAACACATTAACAAGATGATGTGCAATGTTTGTCAAGCTAATGATTTGTTAATTACAACAGTCAATATGTCTTACGTAATTTCTTCATTCCTTTGTGAATATACACAGATAAGATGGTGGAAATTTTACATGAAATTATTGACAGATTTTGTTCTTTTGTTAGCAACCGAAATATCAGTTTCAACTAGGATATGGCCGAAACTTCGACCTTGCCAAAAATGATATTTAGGTATTCTCAACATGATGATTTAATTTAATGGTCAAAGATACAATTGTGTTTAATGAAGCAAGGAACTATATAATCTGATTTAATTTTTACAAAAAGTTGAATAAATAAATATAGATTATAATAATGCTACTTTGTGTTTTGTTTTATTTTAGTATTTAAGAACATTTGCTGCCATTTAGTTTCAATTGGTCACTAGATTCTATATGTTAATAATTAATTAATTAATAAAAATTAAATTGATTAGAAAAATTACAAATAATGTAAACTCAACTGTAATAAAAATTAGAGAACATAAAGTATTAATATTAATAAATAATTATTAGTAATACATAAGTACATATATAAATCAAAGGCAGCAAACTCCCTTGTTGACAGGGTGGAAAATAAAATTATTGAATATTAACTATTTTTTGATGTCCCATATGCAAACAAGTCCAGATTAATGAATCTGGACTTGCTTGCATATGTTTTTGAATTTTCTGCATTGTTAATTCTAAAGTGCCATATGACTCATATGCACTTTTGTACCGCATCAAATCAAGATGAGGTTAGACTAGGATAGAAACAGCTGATAAGACTTCTATTTCAACCTAAGACAGGAACAAACTTCAAATTTATGAGCTCTACAAATAGCAAATACAGCAACTTAACACAGAACTTACCGAAGCAAACTAATAAACTCTACCGAAACTTCTAACTTTTCGAGTTTCAATTGGAGTGAGACAAACTTGAACGAAACAGAACACACAACCAACTACAACGCTAATCCAGAGAAACGCAAGTATCCCGTAGCGGGAGATAAACAGCGTATCGTAAAAGTTGGCACTGTGCGAGTTATATGATTCGCTTTTTGGCAAAGACACCAATATCACAGTTATCAAAGATGTAACAACCACAGCTATCTTTCCAATGTTATGTCCTGTACGCACAGAAACCCAGCACAGCATTAACGTTATGAACCATATGATCGTTAAAATATAGACCCCCACACCGAAACTATTCATTTGAAAAACAAAGTAATAGTCGATAAATGAAATAGTTCAATGGTCATGCAACATACATCGACGTGCAATACGGTTACTGTCATTCTTTAGACACCATATATATGTTAGTTACTACACACAATGAAAATTTCTTGTTTTTCTGTGAATTAAAATGGTAATAACCTTTTAAAATAGAAATAACAACCACAACGAAACGACCACTCGGACAACCACTCAAGTAATCAAAGACTACAATGCAAAGACTACAATGGTATACTGGAAACAAGTAATCAAGTAATTTACAGACTACTCTATGGTCGAGCTTCATGTCTAAGTCAAAACATGTGTCAAATAATTTAAAATGGGGTGAATAGAAATTACGGGGTGAAAAGAAAAAACTAGAAGTTTGATGAAGTCATAGAACTACTAAAATCGGAAAGTGCGATATATTGAAATTTATACGGGAACCGCTGTCGCCAAACTCACACAAATAAATGGTAAATCAAACAATACACTACTGATGAATAACTATTTTGTCACGTCCCGATCTCCTAGGTACCGCCCTCCCTCGGCGTATGCTAGCGCAAGTCCCGCAAATGGGACGGACGTCGTGTGGAATTTAGTGAGTGAGGGCCCCACATACCACCGTGTCGTTGCCCACGACACAGTGAAGATGCGGTCAGGTAAATAAAAAGGTAACGCCCTCCCTGACGGGCTTGGAGTAACCCCCGCCCCACCCGGCTTTCTGCCTCTTTACTGAGGCCCGCAACCCCAATGAACCCCCCTATGGCGGCTGTCCAAGCCGAGCCCCGAAACTCTCTCGAGGTGCCCTTTTCCTTTTTTTATTTCTCAGCCGTAAAGGCTAAGCTGGAACGCACTTCGCGCTCTCCATCTCGTCCCGTGACGCTGTAAAGGCCTCAGGGATAATAGCATCTCTCACATCGAAAAAAAATTATTTTGACTGGTCCTTTTCATTTTACACAAAACTGATATAAATCACGCAGTCTTATACTCGACATTATACTTTCAATAATTGACACAAAATTTATTTTAATATATTGTAGAAAGTTGTTACGACATTTTGAAATCAACAGGCAAGCTAGGGATAAATTTCACTA
The DNA here is from genome assembly GCA_017165845.1 of Thaumetopoea pityocampa. Lineage (NCBI taxonomy): Eukaryota > Metazoa > Arthropoda > Insecta > Lepidoptera > Notodontidae > Thaumetopoea > Thaumetopoea pityocampa. Next base: position 1,196 of record WUAW01006432.1, on the reverse strand, counting down.
TTCTTTAATAGATGGCATTTCTCCAGTAAAAGCGATTATTAACCTGTTTTGCTAGTCAATAGGTTAATAATATCGTCGCACTTACTGCTATTACGAAATAAGTGCTATAGTTAGTTCCGCTATTCCACAATAGATGGCGGCATTTTTTAGTGAACACGATTATTATTCTAATTTCCTCAGAAAAAGGTTGATTATTATATCGTACTCCATGGAATCCAAGATGAAAACCATGAACCTTTGCTATTAGGCCAGTGAAATAGCACACTGAATGAATACCCATAGCGATAGCTGATTTTGCCACGCAAATAGGACAAATAAAATAAATATACTTGTCTATATACTATTATAAAATTGTTAAATATCAAATTATGTAAATCAAAGTAATTAAAAAGAAAAACAACTTATACCAACTAATTAAGAGATTTACCAACTAATTAAGAACGAACACTTGGTTCGTTAAAATAAAGTCAATCTAGCTGGTCTGATGACAATATTTTTGAGGATTGGATGACCACTACGATATTACCGTTTCTCGAAAACAAATCGGACAGGAAATATTTATTCCGTGATAATTTCTCCTCTCAGCTGTCAATAGATTAGATAAGAAAATTTTAGAAAAATTATATACATTTACATATTTTTTAACTTTTTTAATTAATAATAATAATCCTTGATTTCATATATTTACCTAAAATCTAATATAACCTACGATTATTTACCAAATAAATGTTTTTTGAATATACTAATTATTTTATATTAGAATTTGGAGTAATTATTATTTAAATATATACAGTCTAATTTGATAATTACAATTTTGATTTTATAAGGTTTTTTTATGTGACAACTGCACGCGCGAACGTGCGCTCACATGCACATACACACACACACACATAACTTCCCTTCTTATATCTATATATATATTATTATAAAATTTTTAAGTATCAAATTTTCAAAAATCAAAGACAATATTTGAAAACAAAGTACTCAGATTGATTAATTAAGGGCTTCTGAAACCGAATCCGTCGATGTTTATTTGTTTGTTCGGGCTTCACTCAAAATCCAGCGGGTAGATTTTGAATAAACTTTTACAGTCTTAAAGGTGCTATTCCGACTTAATTGATGCGGCATTGTTGGATAGCAACAAATATTTTAAGATGTTATCTATGGTAAGAGTGCTTCCTGTGTCTATACATACG